>ML328000.1:0-45021 GCA_005239505.1 Nicotiana paniculata | reverse complement strand
TATATATATATATATATATATATATATATAAAATAAAATATATTTACGTTTTTGTAATATAAATATTACCTTAAGAAGATTAAAATACCAAAAACAAAAAGAGATAATAGTTCTGAATTTAATGTCAGTCATTCTCCCTTCATAATGTCCACCTACAACTCCATCATGGAAATGACTTAATGTGTCGTTCATTTATGATTCAGGTACACATATCCTGATTATATCATCTGCAAAAAATTTAAACAAATAAGGATCTTCCCAATAATAATGTCTTGCCTATTTTTTAAGCTTTTTTCTTTGTTCGTAAGAAAAATCTTTTGGAATCCACCCTCCCGCTAAATAATTGGCAATATCAGCAAACCGAGGAGGTCTATTTACAACTGTCATGACAGGAAAAATATGCTCATCAAGAAATTCCTCTTCGATATCTATTAATTCAGTAGGAAGATTCTCTAGACGTGACAAATGATCAGCTACATGATTTTCTGAACCTTTTCTATCTTTTATTTCGAGATCAAATTCTTGTAAAAGGAGTATCCATCTTAGCAATCTAGGTCTAGCATCATTCTTTGCTAATAGATACTTTAAGATTGCATGATCAGTGAATAATGTAACCTTTGTTCCTATCAAATAAGAACGAAATTTGTCAAACACAAATATTACTGCCAATAACTCTTTCTCGGTTTTTGAGCTTCATTAGGTTTTGCTGGCATAGTATATGGATCTAAAGATCTTGGTTTTCTTTTGTCCCAATATTGCTCCTACTGTTGTATCACTTGCATCACATATTATTTCAAATGGCTGGCTCCACTCGGGAGAAACAAAAAACTCTGAGAAACTCAAATGCATTTCTACAATCATATGAAAATTCAAACTTCACATCTTTCATCAGTAGGTTAGTCAGAGGTTTTGAAATTTTTGAAAAGTCTTTTATAAACCTTCAGTAAAAACCTGTGTAACGACTCAGACATTCATTCTGAGAGTTAGAGCCCTGATCCCCCATTAACTGCTTTCCCGTATCTATTTCTTCTATTGTGACTTGACATGAAGATTCATTTTGAGTTTCAGAGTGTTTTGGGATACTTAGTCCCTACATGAGAGCTTAAGTCTTAGAATTTGGACCATAGTCGGAACCGTGTGAAGACGGTTCAGTAATGTAAATCCATCAATTTCGTTAGCTCTGTTGGGTAATTTTGGGCTTAGGAGCGTGTCCGGATTGCATTTTGAGGGTCCATACCTCATTTAGACTTCAAATGACGAAAATCAAATTTTTGGACCGGTAGTGAAATTTTTGATATCGGGGTCGGAATCCTATTCCGGAAGTTGGAATAGGTCCGTAATTTTGAATATGACTTGTGTGCAAAACTTGGAGTCAATCAGACGTGGTTTGGTTGGTTTCGGCATCGGTTGTAGAATTTTGAAGTTTCAAGTTCTTAAAGTTTGGATTGGAGGGTGATTCGTGATTTTGGTGTTGTTTGATGTGATTTGAGGGCTCGACTAAGTTCGTATGATATTTTAGGAATGGTTGGTATGTTTGGTTGAGGTCCCGACGGCCTCGGGTGAATTCCAGGTGCTTAGAAGATTGAAATTTGGACTTAGGCAATTGCTGAGATTGCTGGTTCTGGTGTTTCGCGCCTGCAGAGGGGTGACCGCAAGTGCGGACTCACACGTGCGGAATATCAGGCGCAAAAGCGGATTAGGAAGGAATGGACAGGGGTCGGAGGTGCGGGGGAATTTGTCATGACCCAAGAGGTCATCTTATGTTTTAGAACTCGATTCCGCGCTTTTTAGCCTTGAATCCTATTTTTACCCTCCTCAATTTTTGCGTGTGCAGTCCGGAAAGCTATTATGTTGAAAATAATTAAAATAATAATTTTTACCTTAAAAAGTTGATTTTAGTTGACTTCGGTCAATGGTTTGGGTCAACGGACCCAAACCCGTGTTTTGAAGGTCCCGATGGGTTTGTAATGAAATACGGGACCTGGGCGTATGCACAGAATCGAATTCCGAGGTCCCTAGCTCGAGATATGAATTTTTTGTTAAAAATTGCAAGTCTGAAAATTAAATGATTTTAAGAATTTGTTAATGTTTGGCGTTGTTGATATCGGGCCCGTATTTTGGTACCAGAGCCCGGTACAGGTTGAATATAGTATTTTGGGTCTTTTCTCGCCTGTGTTTTGGCCTTGAGTACATAGTCTCCAACTTTGAGTGGTCTTACTTTGGCCTTTTTGTTGTAATAACGTTCTGCTTGCTGTTTTTGAGCTATCATTCTTATGTAAGCCATGTCTCTTCGCTCCTCCGCTTCGTCGAGGTCTTGCTTTATGTTCTCGTCATTTCTTGGTCCGCTCTCATTGGAGTATCTCAAACTTGGTTCTCCGACCTCGGCTGGTATCACTGCGTCAGTCCTATAGACTAGTGAATATGGCGTTTCTCCTGTGCTTGTTTTTGGCTTGGTGCGGTATGCCCATAGAACTTCTGGTAGTAGTTATGGCCACAGTCCCTTGGCGTCCTCGAGCTTCTTCTTCATGATGTTCAGTATTGCCTTGTTGGAGGATTCGGCTTCGCCGTTGCCTGCAGGATGATATGACGTTGAGAGTATTCGCGTGATGTGCCATTTCTCGAAGAATTCGGCGGTCTTTTTCCCGGTGAACTGGGGTCTGTTGTCACAACTAATTTCTTCAGGGATGCTGCAGCGTCATATGATGTTCCTCCATATGAATCTGATAACTTCTTGTTCGCGTATTTGGGCGAATGCACCTGCTTCCACCCATTTAGAAAAGTAGTCAGTTAAAACCAAAAGGAATCGTACATTACCTCATCCCGATGGAAGTGGTCCAACAATGTCCATTTCCCATTTAATGAACGGTCGTGGCGATGTGACTGAGTGAAGGTGCTCGCCCGCTTGGTGTATCATTGGAGCGTATTTCTGACACTGCTCTTACTTCTTAACGAAGTCGGCGGCTTCCTTTTTCATGGTGAGCCAGTAATAGCCTGCTCGTATGATGCATTTAACGAGCCCATATTGGCCTTTGTGTACTTCCTCGAGGACGCGCCTGGTTTGATTGGGCCCTAGGCGTTTTACCAAGAGGCTGCCAACCGTTCTTTTGTTTAGGTCATGGTTGATGATGTTGTATCTGGTGGCCTGCATTCGAAGCTTCTTGGCTTCTTTTTTGTCTGATGGGAGTATTCCCTCCTGCAATTATGCTATAATACGGTTGCGCCAGTCCCAAGTTAAATTTACATAGTATACCTCAATTTGGTCTATTGTCGAATGGAGGAGCATAACCACGTTTTATTTTCCGCTTATATTCTTGGTGGTTGCTATTAATTTGATGAGGCCATCTGCCTCGATGTTTTGTGCTCGAGGTATCTGGTCGAGTTTACATTCGTCGAACTCCAGCAGTAGTTTATCAATTTATGCCTGGTACTTTTGTAACCTATGTTCTTTGATATGGGAAGTCCTTGTGACTTGGTTAACAACGAGCCATGACTCATATCGGAGGATGAATCGCCACGCTCCATACTTGAGAGCTAGCTTTTATCACGACCCAAAATCCATTAAGGTCGTGATGGCGTCGGACCCCACTGTCAGGCAAGCCAACACTTGATAAATAAATTAAATCTTTATTTTAAAATTTTCGAAGTCATTCCTTTTTTCATTTTCTTAAATAATAATTAGTGAACTTCCACTGAGTAAACAATAATATCTTAACCAATTTAAATACTGAATAAATCCCATAATTATCCCAGAACCCGCAGTCACAAGTGCATGGGCAAATATCTAAAAATCATACATGTACTACAATACTTGTACGAAATACAAACTGGACAAGGAATTTAAAATAAACTACAATACATCGGAGGAAGACTCTGCCGGCTGCGGGTCGTCTCCGGATGGTGCAGCTCGTCTAAGTCTCCAAGTCAGTCACATCACTACGTCAAGCAGGGCCACTATCTATGAATGTACCTGTGCAATAAAAATGCACAGCAAGTGTAGCATGAGTACGAAAATAACGCGTACTCATTAAGTATCCCGCCTAACCTCGAAGAGGTAGTGACGAGAGGTCGGATTTGACATTTGCTAGAGGTCAATTTTAATAAAATCAGGGGTGACACAAAACATGGACATCATAGGCAATTCAATAAGTAATGACAGGAAGTAGCAACTTCTTTCGCATTTAAAATTTTAAATCTTCGTCATTTCAATTGACAATCTATAATTTCCAGGCCAGTAAAATGGTATAAATCATAGAAAGTATGCAGCAATTATCATGCGCAAGAAATGCCGAGGGTCGAACGTCACGGACCAACAATAATAAATTGTGCACTGCCGAAGGGTCGAACTGCTCAAACCATTGATGCTTCTATTACCCCGCTCGCGAATCGATCATGCGACGCGGTCATATATAAATATAAAGTTACCCTGCTCGCGAATCATACATGCGACTCAGGTACTCATAAATACATATATTCACACAATAAATTCGCATTTTATCAGGAAAACAGTTACCCAAGGAAGTGATAAAATTCTCTTTTTAATGGACTCGAAGATAGTATTTAAATATTTTCTGGAAATTCATTTGCCAAGTTCGATAAGGTTTTAAATATTATAAGTTTATCAGTAAGGCTACAAATACGACAAGTAAAACATGCTTTATCAGGAAAAATAATTATCCAAGGAAAATCAATTCCCTTTCTAGATGATTAAGAAAATAAACTTCAACCTTCTTAGGTATTCAGCTACTAATTCAATATTTTAACGGTCTAATTTTATTAGCAAAATTTCAAGTACAACAAGTAAAGCATGCTAGTGGGTCATAGACTACCCAGACACAAGCATGATAGTAGCTACGCACGGACTCCCGTCACCTCGTGCGTACGTAGCCCCCACAAATAGTAGCACATATTCGATTAGTTCACCTATAGGGACAATTCCCCCTCACAAGGTTAGAAAGGAGACTTACCTCGCTCCAAATATTCATAACCGACCTCCAAGCCCTTCCGACGACTCAAATTGATTCACAACGACCCAAAACTATCCAAATAACGGGCAAACCAATGAAAATATACTCTAATACTTATAACAATTTACTTAATATAAATTCCCAACTCCGCTCAAAAATTTAACAAAATTACCCTCGGGCCCACATGCCCTGTATTCCGAAACTTTTTGAAGATAATGATTACCCATAGACTTACTAACTCAAATACAATTTACTCTAATTTCATGCTCAAATTCGTGGTCAAAATCCAAGAATGCAATTTCTAGGTTTTTCTTCAAAATTTCCAACTTTTCCACAATTTTTCATGTTTAAATCCATGTATAAACTTTGTATTTAACTTGGAATGAGTAGAAACAACTTACATTGACATAGATGACGAAAATCCCCACTTGAAGCTCTCCAAAAATCGCCCAAACAAAAGAAAAATGAGAAGAAATGGCCAAAACCCGTTTTTAAAACACTGCCCTGCCCAGAATATCCTTCTATGCAATCGCATACTCGCAACCGCGATCGCATAAGCCAAGAACCATCAAGCCCCATTTGCACTGTGCGATCGTATACCCATACCTGCGATCGCATAAGCCAAAATCCAGCAGCCTCCCAAATTTCACTGTGCGATCGCGTACTACTCCCTGCGATCGCATAAGACAAATTCCAGTCCTCCAATTTTTCCTTCTATGCGATCACACTCCCCTACCTGCAATCGCAATGCACACCAGCTGCACCAGAAAACAACAACAACAATTCACTCAAAATTGAACTGAAACCACCCCGGAAGCCCCACTCCCCCCTCGAGACCCTGTCCAACCACACGACTCATTCCCATAACATCCCACGGACTTGCTCGAGGCCTCAAATCACATCAACAACGCCGAAATCACGAATCACACTCCAATTCGAGCTTTATGAACTTTGAAATTTTGAACTTCAACATTTGATGCCGAAACCTATCAAATCACGTCCGATTGACCCTAAATTTTGCACACAAGTCACATTCAACATTTCGGACCTGCCCCAACTTTCGGAATCGCATTCTGACCCCGATATCAAAATTTCCACTTCCGGTCAGATTTCTCAAAAACCTTCAAATTTCTATCTTTATCCAAATGACTTCAAAATAACCTACGGACCGCCGAATTAACTTCCGATAGCGCTCCCAACTCCAGAATCACCACACAGAGCTATTCCCAGACTCGAAATACCAAACGGACATCAATATCACTGAAACTCACTTCAACCTAGACTTATGAAATTTCTTCTAAAATGTTGACTTCTACAATATGCGCTGAAACGCTCTCGGGTCATCCAAAACTCGATCCGAACATATGCCCAAGTCCAAAATCATCATACAAACCTGCTGGAGCCTTTAAATCCCGATTTTGAGGTCGTTTACTCAAAAATCCAATCTTAGTCGATTCTTCCAACTTAAGGCTTCTGAAATGAGAATTTTCTTTCCAAATTGACTCTAAACTTCCCGAAATTCAATTCCGACCACCCCCACAAATCATAACACCTGAAATGAAGTTGCTCATAGCCTCAAACCGCTGAATGGCATGCTAGAGCTCAAAACGACTGATCGGGTCGTTACATTCTCTCCCACTTAAACATACGTTCGTCCTCGAACGTGCTAAGAACTGCTTCAGAGTTATCTGAAATCACTGTTTAACACCTCGTGCACCTGCCTGTGCTACCACAACCTAGTTGAGTACACTTGCTCGAACAATTCTGAAGATATCCTCTTCTATTTAGGCAAATGGGCCTTAGAACCAGGTCCTCAACATCCGAAATCCTCTGCCAGGCCTATTTCTAATATATGAACATCATATCAACTACCACATGATGTACTAGAACATGAATGCATACCTTTGCTAAATTAGCACCATTCACCGCATAATTCATCATCTAAACACAATGACATTCCCTGAATCTTAATAGCAAAAATTTCACGAATCTGATGCTCCCGATGCACCTCATGACATACATATAGGTCCTGCTATAACTCTTACGATACCTCCACAACGGAGGAGATGTGTATAAATTCATAACCAACCGCAGAGTTAACAAATCATTGAATATCTCCTCTTGACTAGAATCATCACCTCATCATGAATCGAATAATGGTATTTTTCCTTTAATATACTCCACAAATCTTATCGCACTGATCCCTGGTCCAATAATCTCGTCTCACCCAGTATGAACTGCTTAGACAACAAATCACCCCAAATATGACCAACAGTCTCACATGATACCACAACGCGCCAATAGGCCATAACTCGAATATGATACATAAACAAATGACTCAGGAAAAGACTACTCAACTCACACAACTTATTATGAACTCTCCTCAGAAAATAGAAAGCAAAACACAAGAAAATAGATATAGGGAACCGTACTCAATATCACACTGTTGCGGCGCGCAACCCAATCCAAATAACATGCCTGTGGCGGCGTGCCACCCGATCAAAATAACATAACCGTGGTGGCATACCACCCGATCCAAATAACATAAAATTCACGTAAGAAGACACACACCGAGCTAAATTGCTCATTACCACAAATATCGAACATTGGTCACAAGCACGCTAAGTGCACAATGCTGGGGGGGACTGATAGAGCCATACGCTACAAGAACTCAAGCACAATTGAGGTGCGATACATAATCTGAATCTCAAGAGCTATCCTGCTCACATAACATCATCACTACGCGGGAACTCAACACATAGGAAAATATCAAGTCGTTTCCCAACTCATACAGAGCCCAATAATCATATTTAAATCCACCCACAAACATCGAGTCTACCTTGCTCGCACCGAACTAGGCTAATAGCTTTACCTGGGTCCATATTAAGCCACTTCCTCTCATAATACGCAAGAACGACCATCATAGCCGAGACAAACACCCCACAATCCACAACCGAATGAACCGAACGCCTTCCAGGCATAAATTCTCAAATAAGCAACATTACACTCCTTTATACTCAATCCAAATATTCAATCCATTAAGTGACTACATGTCACACTCATACGATCATCTCGTGGTCATGCTCCCACGACCTTTCACACAAGGTAGCAAGTCTGCACATCTACCACTGGCCACACTAATGCTATATAAACAAATCAAGAACCTATAACTAGGATGCAAAGCCTCCTTCGCCAAACACCGATCTCAGGTGACACTAAAGACAACACCAGCTTACTCTAAACATTCAAATCCCTTTTTCTTGCTCATCCGAGCTCATGACATCCTTGTCAACACCGAACCGCAACCTCGATCCTTACTTCCAATTACATACTGCTTACCGCACCTAACATGCCAATATGAGATAGCGTAAGAATTCCATCATGACTTCTGAACCACTAATAGGGTGAAAACTTCATCACATAGAAACCTTTTTCTTACCTCAATTCAATTCGTACTCACCGTAGGAATAATGATAACCCCAATCAACACATAGCAACTCAATTCTCACTCACCTTGAGTGACTCCATTCCACGAGACCATTTTTTTTCCAGACCCATGAACCGTTTCATGCCCTCCTTGCACGCATATTCACATCTTTGACCAGTATACCCGTTCCGATAACCCTTCCATGAACCCGAAGTCATTTTCTCCTTTTTATGAACCCCAATGCTACTCTACACGCCGAAGATAACGTAGAACACTCCAACCATTTTCTCTTTCCCATAACTATGCTGGACAAGCTTGATTTTTAACCATAATGTGGGCTTGAAATCCTTAGACACCACCTTCTAACCTTTGAATCCATTGGAACCATTGTTGAGAGTCACCTACTCTGGCTTGGTCCCTAATATAATCAACTCTACGGCTTCACTGGCACCTGAACACCCATCTTGATAAAGCACCCGATTGAATCCCTTCACTTGTATATTACCTCTAAACTAAGCATAAATTCTGAATCTTTCAAAAGCCCAAACCTGACTCAATAAGGCCAACCCTTGCACACCTTTATTAATTCCCATGCTCATTTACTATTCTACTACTTTCCCCTAAGCTTCAATAACTTGCCAATACGCCGACAATCCGCAACCCCATGAGAAAATAATGCTGCAACCCAATCGCAGGCGGATGGGACTCTCCCACTTAGCCCGAAGCTGCTCCTTGCACCACTCTAGACCCCACCAAAATTCTTTCTTCATTGCTGACATGATCTTGCTCAACCAACCCGTCAAATTATTCTAAATTCTACTGTTAGCATTCCATGAATATTCAAATTCCCTCGCATCATTCCCATATTCGGCCTCCTACCAAATAGCCACTGGAATTCCTCGCAGAAACTTGCCAACCACATGACCGCTAACCTGCTCACAGGGGATAACCCTCCTGCGGAAATTACCAACTGACACCTTCCAACGACATTGTACTGCACAATCTCTACGACATCAATACTCCATCCTACGCCTGTCCTCATTTACCAACTTTACCAGTCCGTCCGCTCCTCATGGATATCCACTAAAAGCGCGACAACATCGTCCAACTCACCGCTATATTGCATCTTTCTTCATCTCGAACAACTCCTCTCTGTCATATACACCTTCCGCCGAAATAGCCAATATTTAAATTTAAGCCCACAGACCCAATCACCTTCCACTAAAACCCTCAAATTACTCCAAAATTCTTCTCAAGATGCGCAGCTATGTTACCGCAGAACTCATATGCTACGCTGCCACTCTCCTACTTTGGTTAAACTCACTCCTGCAAGCAACTACCTGACTTCCTTTTCTTACACCTTGCCTTTTAGAAATTTAACCATCACCTGACACTTCCCACGTGTCCTTTCTCATCCCTTGCTGCCCGGCCGTTGCCTTAGGCTAACTATCTTTATAGCACTTAAACCAACAGATCACCACAACTCCAAACCTTCCCGAAGATCATCTTTCTTGAGCCGCCTTTATTAGAAAATACTTATTCAATACTGAACCACCACACACCACGGCCTCTGGGAAACGCTTCTTCAATATTACTTTACAACACTTTTACCCAATGCAACCAAAGAAAGTATAACACCGGCGAACTTACCATATCATATTCGATAAAAAACAGCGATACCACAACACAGATGAAAATTTCACCTCGCTTGAAACACCAAGTCTTATTATCTTTCAACCCAAATTTGAACGTTCATAGTTCAGTTACCTTTCCTCCGCTGAAACTAAAATAATGAAATCTCGAAATCACGCCCTGAGAAGACCTCCTCCCAAGTCATTCATTGTCCCAACACATGGGCAAGCTTCCTATCACCACGTCAATACCATGCGGTGACCAATCATAAGCATCATAGAAACCCGAGCATAGCTTCGAAGCCTTCAGAAACATAGCTACTGAGCTGAAACAACATATTATCCCTTCGCAGAATAACGACAATAGCCCCAACCGACTGTGCATGGAAAAACCTCACGCACCATATCTGTACCACCATTACAATTCCTCAAATTCTCGATTTAAAGCAAGTGCTTCACGATGTGTAAGATTGAGTAGGAAGAAACGTAGGCATAAGCCTCAAGGAATCAAACCGCACAAGAAGGAATCAAGAAGTGAAGTACTTCTAACAGCCATGTAGCCTCTCAAAGATAAGCACATCCGTCTCTGTACCGATCCTCAAGACACTACTAGACTTGCTCATGACTCGTGAGACCTAAGGGAACCTAGTGCTCTGATACCACGTTGTCCCAAAATCCATTAAGGTCGTGATGGTGCTGGACCCCACTGTCAGGCAAGCAACACGTAAGTCATTCTTTTTTTCATTTTCCTAAATAATAACTAGCGAACTTCCACTGAGTAAACAATAATATCTTAACCAATTTAAATAGTGAATAAATCCCATAATTATCCCAGACCCCGCTGTCACAAGTGCATGAGCAAATATCTAAAAATCATACATGTACTACAATACTTGTCCGGAATACAAACTGGACAAGGACCTTAAAATAAACTAGAATACATCGGAGGAAGACTCTGCCAGCTGTGGGTCGTCTCCGGATGGTGCAACTCATCTAAGTCTCCAAGTCAGTCACATCACTACGTCAAGAAGGGCCACTATCTATGAATGTACCTGTGCAATAAAAATACACAGCAAGTGTAGCATGAGTACGAAAACAACATGTACTCAGTAAGTATCCCGCCTAACCTCGAAGAGGTAGTGACGAGAGGTAGGATTTGATGCTTGCTAGAGGTAAATTTTAATAAAATCAGGGGTGACATAAAGCATGGACATCATAGGCAATTCAATAAGTAATGACAGGAAGTAGAAACTTCTTTCGCATTTAAAATTTTAAATCTTCGTCATTTCAATTGACAATCTATAATTTCAAGGACAGTAAACATGTATAAATCACAGAAAGTACGCAGCCATTATCATGCGCAAGAAATGCCGAGGGTCGAACGGCGCGGACCAACAATAATAAACTGTGCACTGCCGAAGGGCCGAACGGCTCAAACCATAGATGCATCTATTACCCGCTCGTGAACCGATCATGCGACGCGGTCATATATAAATAATAGAGTTACCTTACTCGCTAATCATACATGCGACTCAGGTACTCATAAATACATATATTCACACAATAAATTCGCATTTTATCAGGAAAACAGTTACTCAAGGAAGTGATAAAATTCTCTTTTTAATGGACTCGAAGATAGTATTTAAATCTTTTTTGGAAATTCATTTGCCAAGTTCGATAAGGTTTTAAAATATTATAAGTTTATCAGTAAGGCTACAGATACGGCAAGTAAAACATGCTTTATCAGGAAAAACAATTATCCAAGGAAAATCAATTCCCTTTCTAGATGATTAAGAAAATAAACTTCAACCTTCTTAGGTATTCAACTACTAATTCGATAATTTTAACGGCCTAATTTTATTAGTAAAATTTCAAGTACAACAAGTAAAGCATGCTAGTGGGTCCTAAACTACCCAGGCACAAGCATGATAGTAGCTACGCACAGACTCCCGTCACCTCTTGCGTACGCAACCCCCACAAATAGTAGCACATATTCTATTTAGTTCACCTATGGGGACAGTTCCCCCTCACAACGTTAGAAAGGAGGCTTACCTCGCTCTGAAGATTCATAATCGGCCTCCAAGCCCTTTTGACGACTCAAATTGATGCACAACTCTCCAAAACTATCAGAATAACAGGCAAACCAATGAAAATATACTCTAATACTTATAACAATTTAATTTATATAAATTCCAAACTTTGCTCGGAAAGTTAACAAAATTACCCTCGGGCCCACATGCCCGGATTCTGAAAGTTTTCGAAGATAATGATTACCCATAGCCTTACTAACTCAAATATACAATTTACTCTAATTTCATGCTCAAATTCGTGGTCAAAATCCAAGAATGCAATTTCTAGGTTTTTCTTCAAAATTTCCAACTTTTCCACAATTTTTCATGTTCAAATCCAAGTATAAACCTTGTATTTTAATTGGAATGAGTAGAAAAAACTTACCTTGAAATAGATGACGAATATCCCCACTTGAAGCTCTCCGAAAATCGCCCAAACAAGAGAAAAATGAGAAGAAATAGCCAAAACCCATTTTTAAAATACTGCCCTGCCCAGAAAATCCTTCTATGCGATCGCATACTCGCAACCGCGATTGCATAAGCCAAGAATCATCAGCCCCCATTTGCATTGTGCGATCGCATACCCATACCTGCGATCACATAAGCCAAAATCCAGCAGCCTCCCAAATTGCACTGTGCGATCGCGTACTACTCCCTGTGATCGCATAAGCCAAATTCCAGTCCTCTAATTTTTCCTTCTATGCGATCGCACTCCCTTACCTGCGATCACAATGCACACCAGCTGCACCAAAAAACAGCAGCAACAATTCACACAAAATTGACCCGAAACCACCCCGGAACACCTCCCCTCCCCCCCGGGAACCCGTCCAACCATACGACTCAGTTCCATAACATCCCACGGAATTGATTGAGGCCTCAAATCACATCAGCAACGCCGAAACCACGAATCGCACTCCAATTCGAGCTTTATGAACTTTGAAATTTTGAACTTCTACATTCGATGCCGAAACCCGTCAAATCACGTCCGATTGACCCCAAATTTCCACACAAGTCACATTCAGCATTACGGACCTTCTCCAACTTTCGAAATCGTATTCCGACCCCGATATCGAAATTTCCACTTCCGGTCGGATTTCACAAAAACCTTCAAATTTCTATCTTTAGCCAAATGACTTCAAAATAACCTACAGACCTCCGAATTCACTTCCAATCGCGCTCCCAACTCCAGAATCACGATATAGAGCTATTCCCAGACTCAGAATCCCAAACGGACATCAATATCACTGAAATGCACTTCAACCCAGACTTATGAAATTTCTTCTAAAATGCTGGTTTCTACAATATGCGCTGAAAAGCTCCCGGGTAATCCAAAACCCGATCCGAACATACGCCCAGGTCCGAAATTATCATACGAACCTGATGGATCCTTCAAATCCTGATTCTGAGGTCATTTACTCAAAAATCCAATCTTAGTCGATTCTTCCAACTTAAGGCTTCTGAAATGAGAATTTTCTTTCCAAATTTACTCTATACTTCCTGAAATTCAATTCCGACCACCCCCACAAGTCATAACACCTTAAATGAAGCTGCTCATGGCCTTAAACCACTAAACGATGTGCTAGAGCTCAAAACGACCGGTCGGGTCGTTACAACTTTAGTCCTGCAATTACGGCCTCGTACTCGGCCTTATTGTTAGTCATATCGGGGCACCATATGGACTGGCGGATGACTTCGATAGTTGGGACCTCGAGTACGATTCCCAGTCCTGATACTGATGCGTTGGAAGCGCTATCGGTTTATAGGATCCATAAGTCGGGTAACTTTAGAGAGGTACCCGAAGTTTCCTACCCGACCATAGGCATTATTTTGGTAATGAAATCGGAGACGAAGTCGGCGAGTACCTGTGACTTTATTGTTGTTCGTGAATGATATGTTTTATCGTGCTCGCTAAATTCTATGGCTCACTTGGCCAATCTCCCTGACAGCTCGGGTTTATGTAGGATTCTTCTTAGGGGGAAGGACGTGACCACCGATATAGGGTGACATTGAAAATAGGGTCTAAGCTTTCGTGAAGCTATGACTAATGTCAGGGCCAACTTTTCGAGGTGGGTGTACCTTTTTTCAGCGTCGACCATGGTTTTGCTAATGTAATAAATTGAAGATTTCTTACTTTTGTTTTCACGGACCAGCACTGCACTTACTGCGACGTCTGACGTCTTGGTGACCAGCCTTTGATAAGTCGCCCATGCGTTCTTCAATCCAAATGGCATGACTCTGTAGCAGTACGTCCCCTGGTGGGTAATGAAAGTGGTCTTTTCCTGGTCCTACTCCTCCATGAGGATTTGGTTGTAACCTGAGTAGGTTTCCAAGAAACTTAACAACTCGTGCCCCACTGTTGCGTCGATGAGTTGATCAATGTGAGGCAACAGAAAGAAGTCTTTTGGGCGGGTTTTATTTAGGTCCGCGGAAATCCATGCACATGCGCCACGTCCCATTTTTCTTCTTCACCATGACCACGTTGGCGACCCATTGAGGGTATTTTGACTCTCAGATGGAGCCGTTGGCGAGTAGTTTTTCATTCTTATTGCGGACGGCCTCGTTGATTGCGGCATTGAATTTTCTTCTTATTTGTCATACCGGCAGGTAGATTGGGTCGACGTTCATCTTGTGCATGGAAATGTCTTTCTGGATACCTGACATATATTCATGGGAGAAAGCAACCAGATCGCCGTTGTCAATTAAAAATGTATGAAATTTACCTGGTTCTGAGAATTTATGGCCGATGTAAGCCTTTTTGTTGTGGTCGTTGTTGTCTAGTTAGACGGGGTCAAGGTTTTCTAACGTTGACCTTGTGGTTTCCATGACTCGTCGAGTTCAGGACCCTACTTTGGTAATTGCTATGCTCCCGATCCTACACCCTTTAATTGTTGAGTGTATGTACAATTATTCTTTGGTTGTGCGTTGTTCACCGCGGATGTTGAATATACCCCATGGAGTAGGAAACATGATTACTTGATATAAGCTGGATGGGATAGCCCTCATGGCGTGTATCTAGGGTCGCCCTATTATGGCATTGTAGGTCGTGTCCTGGTTCATGACATGGAATGTTGTTTCTGGGTGGACGCCCTCAGCCAGAACGAGCAGCGTTATCTCTACTGAGGTTCGTACAACTGCATTGTTAAAACCTGTTAGTGTTATGCAACGTGATACTATCTTCTCCTCGAGTCTCATTTGTGTGGGAACTCGAGGGTGGATAATACACGCCACGCTCATGTCGTCTACCATTATTCTTTTTACATCAGTATCTGAAATACATAAAGTAATGACAAGAGCATCGAAGTAAGTAAAGGTCACACCATGGGTATCTGACTTGTCGAAGATGATACTTTCTTCGAGGTCATCATACTGTTCATGGGTTATTGACCGCTTCAGTTTGTATGTGGTGGTGAACTTTACTTTGTTGATTGGTGCTTCCTCGCCTTCGGCGATGATCATTTGGATGGTGCGGGCGGGGGAGGATGGCTTTGGAGGGCCTTGGTGTTGTTATCGTTCGTGGCCAAAATTGGCTCTTCCTCGGTCGCTCATAAGCTCCCTTAGATGTCCCTGGTGGAGCATGTTCACCACCTCTTACCGTAGGGCTATGCATTCCTCGGTCTTATGGCCCCATTCCGGATGGAAATCACAGAGGGCATTCGACTTTCTGGAATTCGGGTTGGACTTCATTTTTTGCGTCCACTTCACCTTAGGGCCGAGCTTCTCTAGTACGTACACTATTTCTGAAGGGGAAACACAAAAATTGTTAGCAGATAAGAGTAGAGGCATACCTCTTTCATTTTGGTGAGTCCCAATGAGGTGGTGGGATGGCCGTTCTGACATATGGTTGGTTCCTTTCTCAATTAAGGTGTGGACCTGAACGATCTCTTTGGCTATCATAACAGTGGTCTTTCCTCGACTCCGTTTGGAATAATGTTAGCCTTTGAGTTGGACCGTTAAGGTCGTCCTCGTCTGCTCTCACCTCGGCACAATAGGCATTGTGAATTTCTTCCCAGGTGGTGGGAAGGTATTTCATGAGTCTTCTTAACAATTTCCTAGTTGCCCTCGACCCATTCCTGTTCAACCCATTTTGGAAGGCTGCCACCGTCATCCCTTCTGGTACGTTTTGCAAGCTCATTCTAACTCTATCGAACAGCGCGAGGAAGTCCCTAAGTCCCTCGCCAGGCGATTATCTTGCGGCGAATATGTTATTCACCCTGGCCTTCGCCTTTTTAGCCCCGGCGTGGTCGGTGATAAACTTGTCGGTCGTTTCCTCGAACGTCGTTATCGAACGTGCTGGTAATTGTGAGTACCATGTTAAGGCTCCCCTTGTTAGGGTGTCACCGAACTTTTTCAGCAACACTGATGGTACCTACTTTTTTGAGAGGTCGTTGCCTTTTACTGTTGTGACGTAATGAATGATATGATCTTCGGGGTCTGTTGTGCCGTCATATATCTTCAGATATGGTGGCATTTTGAAGTTCTTGGGTATGGCATGCGGGGCTGCCTCTTCGTTGTATGGTTGTTCAATGAACCGGCTAACGTCCCGTTTTGGTAGAAGTTTCGGCGCGCTCGGTATCTTATCAACCCTTTCTTGGTGCTCCCTCATTTGGTCGCGGAGCACTTTATTCTCGTTCTACATTTCTTCCATTTTCTTCAGAATATTTGTAAGTGCATCATTACCTGCATCAACAATGGTGTGAGTGTTACATGTTGGGAGAGGAGCGGGTTGCTTATTGACGGTTGTTATGGTATCTGCTCGTGCGGCGCTCCTATTCGTCCCTTGAGTGGATTTTTCGAGTATGTTGTTTAGGGTACTTGTTAGCCATGCCTCCAGTAGTTTTTTCACTGCTGGTTAAGATTTCTCAGTTGTGGATGTGGAGGCTCCCCTGTCGCGGGAAGCGGTTATACTCCCATGAGGGGGAGGTGAGTCACTTTGCCTGGGTGTTGCACTCCGCGTCACATTCTCCTCGTCTTCTCTGTCAACCTTGTTGATGATGTTTAGGAGGTTGGCAATGACATCCACTACTACTTTCGGTCTTTCATCTCCTTTTCCTGCCATTGTTAGTTCGTGCAAATGAAAAAGGATGGTTGTTGTTGTGTTTTTTTTTAGATCTAGAAGAAACTAAATTTCTAACTAGAAACTTTCCACAGACGGCACCAAATTGTTTTACCAAAAAGGTGTTAAACCTTTTCTTGAAACGAATTAATGAGAAATTAGAGACTGAATCCTAGTTAAATATAATAACTACTAGATCTGAAGTTTAGGTGTATTAATGATGTAGGGCTGTATATGATAATGTTGAATATCGACTACAAATGCTCAATGATTTTCAATTAAATATAGATAATGGCAATAAAATGTAATAAGGAGGGATTTATCACCCAAATGTTAGATGACATGGATGATTCTCCTTCCTCATAACAACATGGAATAATAGAAAATGAAGGTGGACAAGGGATCCTGGGATCTTGTGAATAAAACGTGTAAATCGAATAATAAAATCAGTGGACAAGACAAACTTTTGTATATTCTTTGTAGTCAACCTTTTACAATATGTTCTTATCAGAAAGTGAAGATTCCTTTTTGTTCTTTATCTCTTCCTTTTTATAGGGGATATTCCTAACAAACCCTAAAAAGTACAACTGAAGGAATATACAACGGAATATTCCTTCTCTCTATTCTAAAACTTATTCTAACCGTTGTTTTCATACGTTCTCTACTAGACCTCGGCACTAATACTTTTTTAGGTGATTCCTCGCCATTGAGCCGTGGTTGGCTTTGGCCTCGACCACGTTCATTTGCTGTCATTAAGTTCAGTCCAAATTACGACCAATACAATAAAAAATTTGTTTTGAGATTTCTAATATATATCTACATATGATTTATATTACTTTTATACATAATTATATACAATAATTTATATATACATATCTGATGTGTACAAATAAATTATATAATTTACACACATATATATATATTCAGAAGTATATAATATATATAATATTGTAATAGTGTATTGCTATTTGTGGATTTATTGAGGGTGTGGTTGGGAGTGTGACCGGTGATAGAGGTGGGTTTCTTGGTGATGAAGTAAAAGTGAAATAGTAATTAAATGGACAACATTAGGTAACAAGAGCATGTAATGATTGTAAGTTCTGGCTCAACACTTGCATTGATGTGATAAAAGATTTTCACAACTTAAAATATTTTTTGTCACTGCTTATTGTTGTTACCCATTCCCTCCTCTTTTTGCTTTGATTTTTTATAATATTTATACTATTTCCACAAGTATATCTACACTACTACGTAACCATGAGAGCTCTTTGTTTTATCAAGTTCATTCATTTTATTTTTTAATCTTTTGTCTTTTTTTCTAATAATAGAAAGAGAAATTAGACAATGATATAGTATAAATATCGACAAAATTCTTACATGATAATGTAACGACCCGATCGATCATTTTGCGTTATCGGACCCCGTTCCTCTAAATGAAATTTCTCATAGCGGCTTATTACAATTTATGACTTGCGGGGACTGGTGGTTCGGGATTCGGAAGTGTTTAGAGGGCTATAGGAACACTTGGTTCCTTAAGGTTGGACTTTAAGGCCAAGTTTGACTTCTGTCCGACCTCGGAATCGAGTTTCGACGGTTCCGATAGCTTCGTATGATAATTTCGGACTTGGGCGCATGTTCGGAATGGATTTTGGATGACCCGGGAGCGTTTCGGCGCCCAATATTGAAATAAGAGTTCCTTAGATTCCTATTGTGATTTGGGACGTGTTTTTGAGTTATCGAGGTCTGGACGGAATTCCGAGAATGAGAATAGTTCAGTTATGTCACTTATGACTTTCCTGTGAATTTGGTGTCATTCCGAGTAGTATAGGTCGGTTCGGCGCGTTGTTAGCGAATTCAAGAAAACTTAAAGTTCCTAAGTTTGGTTCTAGGGGTTTTGAGGTGTGATTTTGATTTTTAGCGTTGTTTTGGGTGTTCCGAAGGCTTGAGTGAGTCTGTATTATGATTTGGGACTTGTTGGTATATTTGCACGGGGGCTTGGGTGGGCCCAGGTGCCTCCTGGACACCACACGAGGCCAAAAACCAGCTAAAATAGCTGATGGTGCACCTATTCTGGTGTGACCGCAAGTGCGGTTGCCCAGTCGCAGGTGCGGGACCGCTCCTGCGTCCCAGCCTCGCAAGTGCGACCCCCAGCGGGCAGCCCATTCCTTGTAGGCGCGCATAAAGTTCCGCAAGAACGGAGACGCAAGTGCGGTCTCTTATCCGCAGGTGTTAGCCCAGGATTCCTCGTCCATTTTCGCAGGTGCGAGCCTTTCCTCGCAGGTGCAGAACTACTGTCAGGCAATGTGTTTCTTAAATACGGGATTCTTCACTGTTTCTTCATTTTGTTCCTCCATTAGAACACTTTGAGAGCTTGGTAAAAGGGCTCAACGACCCAACCACTGAAAGGTAAGTAAATTCTAACCTAAAGTTGGTTAATGCATGCATTCTTAATAGGATTTAACTACTTAATTAGTGAGAATTTAGGAATTTGGGTAGTAACCTAGGGCCTTCGAGAATTTAGAAAATTTCCCATGAATTGGCTATGAAATCATACAAAAATCGTATATTAATGATCCTTAGACTATGGGTGAGTATTTCCTTCGAGAATTTTTGGAATCCGTGCATGCGGGCCCGGAGTTGGATTTTAGGACTTATTCAAGAATGATGAGTTTGACTTAGTAGTACGAGGATTTCCATACTTTGAGCATAAATTGCTAATTTGTATAACATTTGGCTAGTTTCGAGTCCTTGGGTGTAGAGTTCGAAGTTTCAGGCGCGTTCTTGGTCCGGGGAGTAGATTCGACACGAGGTGAGTCTCCTTTCTAACCTTGTAAGAGGGAACTTTCCCCCTAGGTGCTTCAAATGACTATGTGCTAATGTTTGTGGGGGTTACGTATGCACAAAGTGATGAGAGTCCGTACGTAGCGCCTATTATTGTTATGTCCGGGTAGTTAGGCCTACACCATGCCTTATGTTTTCCTAGAATTGAACTATATGCTAGTGAATTAATGTTACTTGCGTCTTGTTTCCCTGAGATCATGGAATTTAAGAGAATTTTAAGGAATTGATCACAAAGAGTAATTTATAAAGAATAAATGTGTGGATTGTGTGTGCATGTGATCGCTTCAAAATTTACATTCCGCGAGCGGAGTGTTATTTCCCCCACTCTCATAGAAGGGGGTCATACGCCACGGCGAGATTGAAAGATATATATTATGGTTCGGGTCGTTCGACCCTCGGCAGTGCACATATATGATCATTATGATGGCTCAGGCCGGTCGTCCTTATCCTGTATGCGCATGTTAAATTGTTAATGGTTCCTTTTTTATGGATTTTGAGTGGTCAGATATATTTTAAAGGAAGGAAAAGAATAATGAAGTAGAAATTGTACATTTTCTTCCAGTATTTATTTGAATTGCTGTCATTTTTAATGTTTACCGCTTTTGTCATCCTTATATGTCTGTTACTGTATTATATCTTATTAATCATTCTGTTGGACCTTATTGAGTATCAAGTCGACCTCTCGTCACTACTTCTTCGAGGTTAGGCGGGATACTCACTGTGTACATATTTGTTTGTGTACTCATGCTACGCTTCTATACTTAATTGTACAGGTTCTGAGGCTAGTGCATCTGGTTATCAGACTGGAGCTCGATTTTGATCATACTTGGACCTGACTTCACGGTGAGCTGCTTCTCCTGACGATCCTCGGCTGCACCATGGAGTTTTCTTTTGCTTATTTCCCGTCTATTCCTTTCAGATAGTGGGACTGTATATTATATCTTTTGTATATTCTGTTAGTATGCCCATAGTACTTGTGACACTAGTTCCTGGAACACACGTAGTGGTTATTTTGATTTGCGGGTCTGTACATATATATTGACTCACTCATCTTTTCGACTGGTTTTGGTTAAAAATGGCTTACTATCTTTTTCAATTAATGTTTTGAACTTTAAAACTTGGCACATGTTTGGATGTTTACTCAAATATGGGGAAAATCCTTAGTAATCTGAATGTGGGCTTGCCTAACCCCGGTGTTGGGCGCCATCACGACCTGAGTTAGTATTTTGGGTCGTGACAACATGGTATCAGAACACTAGGTTTACGTAGGTCTCACAAGTCACGGGCAAACCTAGTAAAGTCTTGCGGATCGGTATGGAGACATCTGTACTTATCTTTGGGAGGCTATAGGGTGTTAGGAAAACCTCTCCTTATTTTTATTCTATCGTGCAGTCAATGGTTTACTAAATACCATTCTTCTATTCTCTCACAGATGGTGGGGACGAGTGCATCCGATGTTCCAGACCCGGGGGGAGGGGGGGGGCTACCCCTGTTGTTCGAGGCCGTGGCAGAGGTCGGGGGACGGCACCGGCCCGAGGTAGTGGAGGAGGGCGTCCCCAAGCTATTCCAGTTGTGCCACCATCAGAGGATCCTACTATAGAGGAGTAGGGTGAGGTGCCCCTAGTATGTCCTGCTCTAGTGGAATTTATGACGGCGCTAGGCTTCCAGGAGATCATGGGCCGTATGATGCGGTTTATGGAGACCATGTCCCAGGCTGGTTTATTTCCAGCAGATCCTGCCACATATCAGGCGGGAAGGGGGGCCCAGACTCCTACCGCCCAGGCTGCATGTCAGGCAGCAACATTACATCATACCTCGGGTACACTGCCCGTGGGTGGGGTCCAGCCTGTAGCAGCAGCACCTGAGCCCAGACCAGCTGCAGACGGCGATCCGCAGAAGTTATTGGATAGATGGACTCGATTGCACCCTCTAGTTTTCGGGGGTGAGCTAGGAGAGGATGCCCAGGATTTTGTTGATAGGTGCAGGGATAGGCTGCACAATATGAGGATATTAGAGTCCCATGGAGTGGACTTCACTACCTTCCAGATAGAGGGCAGAGCTCGCAGATGGTGGCAGTCCTATATTCTCAGCAGGCCAACAGATTCTCCTCCCATCACTTGGGAGCAGTTCACTCAGATGTTTCTAGACAGGTATATCCCACCCTCTGAGAGGGAAGAGCTGCGATATCAGTTTGAGCAGTTGGAGCAGGGACAAATGTCAGTGATAGATTATGAGGTTAGATTCTCAAAGTTGACTCGTCACGCACTTATGATATTGCCTACTGATGCTAAGAGAGTGCGGAGATTTGTAGCAGGGCTACACTCCGGTATTAGGGCCAACATGGCCTGAGAGGCGGAGATGGGTACTCCCTATCAGCTGGTGGTCGAGATAGCTCGTCGGATTGAGGGCTATCGATTAAGAGGCAGAGAATAGGGTCAGCAGGACAAGAGAGCTAGATTCTCCGGGGATTTTAGAGGTGCCCCAGTTAGGGGCAGATGTCAGTTCGGTAGAGGTCAGCCCAGCAGGCCTCCATATTCAGCACCCCCACCGCCTCCTCGAGGTATTCCAGCGAGGGATCATTTCAGCTCCATGCCAGAGCGTTACTATCGCTCTCTATCCATTCAGAGTTCACCTAGTGGTTATTCCTATTATCCGAGATTCCCCAGTCCCTACTTCAGTGTTATGCCAGAGAGTACACATCGCTCTCTGGCCATTCAGGGTTCCTCTTCGGGGCAGCAGGCTATGATACCCGGAGGTTGTTATGAGTGTGGGGATCCAGATCATATGAAGAGGCATTGTCCCAGACTTCAGGGCAAAGCGGTGCAGCAAGATTATTAGCCTGTGGGTCCAGCACCACCCGTTAGGCCACCTAGAGGTGGGCAACAGGTCGGCAGGGGTCGTCCTAGAGGTGGAGGCCAGTCAAGGGGAGGTCAGTCAGCTCCTGTTCATTCTGGCGGGGCTGAGTCTTCCAGTGCTCCAGCTTGATTCTATGCTATTCCGACCAGATCTGATGCAGTGCCCTCAGACTCCGTGATCACAGGTATTATTACAGTATGTGGTAGAGAGGCATCAGTGTTATTTGATCCAGGATCCACTTATTATTATGTTTCGATCTTATTTTCTCATGTTCTGGATGTCCCTCGTGAGTCCTTGGGTTCTCCTATATGTGTGTCCACTCATGTGGGCGATTCTGTGGTGGTAGACCGGGTTTACCGGTCCTGTATGGTTATATTTTGCGGGTTCGAGACTCGAGCGGATCTTTTATTACTCGACATGGTTGATTTCGAGATTATTTTAGGCATGGATTGGCTATCCCCTTATCATGTCGTGCTAGATTTCCATGCCAAGACAGTTACTTTAGACATGCCAGAGTCACCTAGGCTAGAGTGCAGAGGTTCCTCAGTTAGTGCAGCCAGCCGAGTTATTTCATTCCTGAATGCTCGACATATGGTCGAGAAGGATTGTCTGGCCAACCTCGCTTATGTGCGGGACGCCACGGCCGAGTCTCCGACGATTGATTCAGTGCCAGTTGTTCGAGAGTTTGCAGATGTATTTCTTTCGGACCTTCCGGGCATGCTTCCAGATCGTGATATTGATTTCTGCATTGATTTAGCTCCAGGAACCCAACCTATATTTATTCCTCTGTACCGTATGGCTCCGAAAGAGTTGAAAGAGTTGAATAAGCATCTTTAGGAGTTGTTGACTAAGGGGTTCATGTAACGACCCGGCCAGTCGTTTTAAGAATTAGCACCCTGATCCCTTATTTACCGTTTCTCCCATGTCTATTCTTGTTATTGGAACTTGTCAGAGCGTTGAGTGATGAAATCCGAGGTGATTTTGGACACATAGTCCATAAATATGGAATTTAGCTTTAGAAATCTGGTCGTAGCTAGAGCTGTGTGAAGACGGATCCGAAATGGAATTTCGTCAACTCTGTTAGCTTTGTTGGGTGATTTCGGGTTTAGGAGCGAGTTCGGAATGTGTTTTCGAGGTCGGTTGTGGATTTAGGCTTGAATTGGCGAAAGTTAGAATTTCGGCGATTTCGGCCGATAGGTGAGATTTTGATATCGGACTCGAAAAGGATGTCCGAAAGCGAGAGCAGTTCCGTAATGTCATTTATGACCTGTGTGCAAAATTTGAGGTCATTCGGACGAGTTTAGACGTGTTTCGGCATCGTATGTGAATTCTAAAAATTTTCTAAGTTCTTAGGCTTGAATCAATGCCTAATTGACTATTTTGATGTTATGAGATGTGTTTTTAAGGCTCGATCAAGTTTGAACAAGGTACTAGGGTCAGTTGGTAGGTTTGGTTGAGGTCCTAGGGGCCTCGGGGTTGTTCCCGATGCCCAATGGGTGAGGTTTGTGAAATTGAGAATAGCTGAACCATTCTGGTTCTGGTGTCTCGCACCTGCGATGGTATTTCCGCAGGTGCGAACATGCAGGTGTGAACACGCAGGTGCGAAGGGGGAGCCGCAGGTGCAACCCCAGGCCAATAAAAGAATTTTCGCACCTGCGAGGGTATTTCCGCAAGTGCGGGAACGCAGGTGCGACCCAAGGCCACTTAATGAATTTCCGCACCTGCGATTGGGTTTCCGCAGGTGCGGCACCGCAGGTGCGATCCTAGTGTCGCAGGTGCAAAATGTCTGGGCAGTTTATATCAAAATTCGAGGGTTTGAATTTCATAATTCCAAAATCGATTGTGAGCTCGGAACTTGGCGATTTTCCGTGGGATTTGAAGAGGAGGATTATAGGTAACATTTTCTAACCTTAATCCCTTTATATATCATTAATACCTATCATTTTCCTCAATCTAATCAAGTAAATTGGATGAAAACCCATGGAAATGGGATGAAATCTTCCCAAGTAGAAATCTGAGGATTTAGGGAGATTTAGACGTCGGATTTTGTTGATTCTTGTTCGAGTGGGTTCATGAGCGAATGGGTGTTTGGGAAATATAAATTTTACCCGATTCCGAGATGAGGGCCCGGGGGACTTTTTGGACGAATTTCCTAATTTCGCATGTTAGCTTATAAATAATTAGCTATTTTGCTTCCTTGAAGTGATATTGACACCATGCAATCGATTTGAATAGATTTGGGCCACCCGAAGTCAGATACTCGTGGCAAGAGCTTGGTATTGAGTTGATTAGAGCAGTCCAGGTAAGTGGCTTTCCTAATTCTGTGTTGGGGATCTTCCCTTAGGCATTTTTATACTGATTTTGTTATGTGGACGCCGTCTACGCGAGGTGACGAGTGCGTACACAAGTCATTGTTGCTAAAATCCTATTTTTCTCCCATGAAAAAACGCTCATTTTCATTCATATATTACTGTTTCCTATCTTAATTGAGTAGATAGCCTAAGTGTAAGCATGCCTACCTGTTCTGACTTGATTTCCCCTTATTTGCTACTAGTCACATCATGCTTAGTCAGTTTTACTCTATTCTTACCTGTCGTTCTTCCTGGTCTGTTTAGTTGAGCCATAATTGACATCTTCTGTTTTGCATATTTAAATTGGGACTACGGACCGAGATCCGGGAGCTTTCCCCCTGTACTAAAATGCATATTTAAATTGGGACTACGAACAGAGATCCAGGAGCTTTCCCCCTGTACGGCATAGCATATTTAAATTGGGACTACAGACCGAGATCCGGGAGCATTCCCCGTGTACTGCATTGCACATTTACTGTTGAGATATATGATGTGCTGAGCCGAGAGCTCTCTTTCTGTTATTAAACATTTCTGTCTTTGTTAATCTTGTTATCATTGCTTATCTATATTTCACTATTTTAAAATTATATATTGACTTGTTCTTACAAACTCAGTAGGGCCTCAACCTGACATCGTCACTACTTGACTAGGGTTAGGCTTGGGACTCACGGAGTACTCACGCCCTTTCCTGCGCATGTTTTCCCCATGTGCAGATCGATGTACCAATACCCAGTTTCGTGGTTAGGAGTCGTCTACCAGCATCCAGGAGACCGCGAGGTAGTTCTGCCGCGTCCGCAGAATCCTACGAGTCCCCTTCTACTCTATTATAGGCATAGAGGACTTGTATATTTTTCCGTTGTTTCATTGTATAGAGCTACATTTAGTAAAGAACTTGTGACTATGGTGACATTTCGGGTTTTGGGAAGTATAAATGTATATGCTGAGCAGCTACGTTACATCTACTTGATATCTTTTATGTCTTTACTTTATTGATTCTGCCATTTCTGCAAATTTTAGGCTTACCTAGTCATAGAGACTAGGTGCCGTCACGATACCTTTCGGAGGGTAAATTGGGTCGTGACAGTTCATCAGAACGAGTGTATCACCGTGGGGTACCCCGGTTCTATTCGTGAAGAAGAAGAATGGGTTCATGCGGATGTGTATTGATTACCGCTAGTTGAACAAGGTTACCATTAAGAACAAGTATCCTTTCCTGCACATCGATGATTTTTTTTACCAGTTGCAGGGTGATCGTGTGTTTTCTAAGATTGATTTGAGATCGAGGTATCATCAGTTGAGGATTCGGGCTTCAGATGTTCCGAAGACTGCTTTTCGTACGAGATATGGTCATTATGAGTTCCTGGTGATGTTCTTTGGCATGACTAATGCCCTAGCAGCATTCATGGACTTGATGAATAGGGTGTTCAGGTCGTATATTGATTCCTTTGTCATTGTCTTCATTGATGACATTTTGATTTACTCACGTAGCCTAGGGAAGCACGAGCAGCATTGAGAGTTGTGCTCCAGACTTTGCGAGAACAAAAGTTATATGCTAAGTTCTCCAAGTGTGAGTTCTGGTTGGATTTCGTAGCATTCCTGGGGCATGTGGTATCCGGAGAGGGTATCAAGGTTGATCCTTAGAATATCGAGGTAGTTCAGAGTTGGTCGCGTCCTACTTCAGCTACAGAGATCAGGAGTTTTTTGGGCCTAGCAGGATATTCGCCGATTTGTGGAGGGGTTCTTTTCTATTACAGCCTCATTGACCATATTGACTCAGAAGAATGCCCCATTCCGATGGTCTGATGAGTGTGAGGTGAGCTTTCATAAGCTCAAGACAGCATTGACCTCAACACAAGTTCTAGTATTGCCCTCCGGTTCTGGGATGCATACAGTATATTGCAACGCTTCGCACGTTAGCTTGGGGTGTGTATTGATGCAGGAAGGGATAATTATTGCTTATGCTTCGCGCCAGCTGAAGGTTCATGAGAAGAATTATCCTGTGCACCATTTGGAGTTGGCGGCGATTGTTCATGCTCTTAAGATTCGGAGGCACTACCTGTATAGAGTGTCCTGTGAGGTTTATATAGACCACAGTAGCTTGCAGTACTTGTTCAAGCAGAGGGATATTAATTTGAGGCAACATAGATGGCTTGAGTTGTTGAAGGATTATGATATCACCATTCTTTATCATCCTGGCAAGGCAAACGTGGTAGCAGATGATTTGAGCAGGAAGGCGGAGAGTATGGGTAGCTTGGCCGATGTCGCAGCAGAGGAGAGGCCTCTAGCCTTGGACATTTAGTCCTTGGCCAATCGCCTAGTGAGATTAGACCTTTCAGAGCCTCGTCGAGTTTTAGCACATGTGGTTGCTCAGTCTTCGTTATTGGGGGAGATTAAGGCCCGGCCGTTCTATGATCCGTGCTTAGCAGAGCTTCAGGAGATAGTGGTTCAGGGTAGGGCCAATGAGGTTACTATTGGCGAGGATGGTGTTATGAGACTTCAGGCCGCTTATGTGTTCCTAATGTTGATGGCCTGAGGGAGAGGATTCTAGAGGAGGCACACAGTTCTTGGTATTCTGTTCATTCTGGTGCTACGAAGATGTATCGTGATTTGAAGAAACATTACTGGTGGAGACGGATGAAGAGGGACATTGTGGAGTATGTGACTAGGTGTCTAAATTGCCAGCAGGTGAAGTATGAGCACTAGAGGCCAAGAGGCCTACTTCAGCAGATGCCCATTCTTGAGTGGAAATGCGAGCACATCACTATGGACTTCGTGGTTGGGTTGCCTCGGACTTTGCAGAAGGTTGACGTGATTTGGGTCGTCGTGGATAGATTTACCAAATCGGCACATTTCATTCCAGTAGCTACTACTTATACTTCTGAGAGGTTGGCCCAGATCTACATTCGGGAGATATTCCGGTTGCACGGTGTGCCGATGTCCATTATATCAGATCGAGGTCCTCAGTTCACCTCGCATTTCTGGAGAGCATTGCATAGTGAGATTGGCACCCAGATAGATCTCATCACAACCCTCATACTGATGGTCAGTCAGAGCGTACAATTAAGATATTGGAGGACATGCTCAGGGCATATGTGATTGACTTCGGAGGTCAGTGGGACCAGTTCTTGCCTTTGGCCGAGTTTGCTTACAATAATAGTTATCAGTCCAGCATTGAGATGGCACCATTTGAGGCTTTGAATGGTCGGCGATATCGTTCTCCTATCGGGTGGTTTGAGCCTGGCGAGGCTAAGTTATATGGCACCGAGCTGGTGAGGGATGCTTTGGAGAAAGTGAAGTTGATCTAGAAGAGGCTCCGCACAGCACGGTCCAGATAAAAGAGTTACGCAGATCACAAGGCGCGTGATGTATCATTTTTGGAGGGAGATAAGGTTCTGTTGAAAGTCTCTCCGATGAAGGGTATTATGAGGTTCGGGAAGAAGGGCAAGCTGAGCCCAAGGTTTATAGGTCCCTTCGAGGTGTTGATGCGAGTTGGGGAGGTTTCTTATTAGCTAGCCTTACCTCCCAGTTTATCACGAGTTCATCAAGTTTTTCATGTATCCATGCTCCGGAGGTACCAGTTGGATGAGAGGTTAGGCTACGAGGAGGAGCCAGTTGCTATTATTGATAGACAGGATCGCCAGTTGAGGTCCAAGAGAGTTTCTGCAGTGAAGGTCCAGTGGAGGGGCCAACCAGTCGAGGAAGTGACCTGGGAGTCCGAGGAGGGCATGCAAAGAAGATATTCACACTTATTCAGCACTTCAGGTATGACTCTAGACCCGTTCGAGGACGGACGTTTATTTAAGAGGTGGAGAATGTAACGACCCGATCGGTCGTTTTGTGTTACCGGACCCCGTTCCCCTAAATGAAACTTCCCATAGCAGCTTATTATGATTTATGACTTGCGGGGACTGGTGGTTCGGGATTCGGAAGTTTTTAGAGTGCTATAGGAACACTTTGTTCCTTAAGGTTGGCCTTTAAGGCCAAGTTTGACTTCAATCAACATTTTTAGTAAACGACCTCGGAATCGAGTTTCGACGGTTCCGGTAGCTTCGTATGATGATTTCAGACTTGGGCGCATGTTCGGAATGGGGTTTGAATGACCCAGAGCGTTTCGGCGCCCAATATTGAAATAAGAGTTCCTTAAGTTCCTATTGTAGTTTGGGACGTCTTTTTGGGTTATCGAGGTCCGG
The DNA here is from genome assembly GCA_005239505.1 of Nicotiana paniculata. Lineage (NCBI taxonomy): Eukaryota > Viridiplantae > Streptophyta > Magnoliopsida > Solanales > Solanaceae > Nicotiana > Nicotiana paniculata. Next base: position 15,639 of record ML328000.1, on the reverse strand, counting down.
ATGGAATTCCGAGAACGGTAATAGTTCTGTTATGTCATTTATGACTTGCCTGCAAAACTTTGTGTCATTCCGAGGAGTATAGGTTGGTTCGGCGCGTTGTTAGCGAAGTCAAGAAAACTTAAAGTTCCTAAGTTTGGTGGTTTTGAGGTGTGATTTTGAGTTTTAGCATTGTTTTGGGTGTTCTGAAGGCTCGAGCGAGTCCGTATTATGATTTGGGACTTGTTGGTATTTGTATGGGGGCTCGGGTGGGCCCAGGTGCTTCCCGGACACCACACAAGGCCAAAAACTAGTTGAAATAGTTTTTGGTGCACCTGTTCTGGTGTGACCGCAGGTGAGGTTGCCCAGTCGCAGGTGCGGGACCGCTCCTGCGGTCCCAGCCTCGCAGGTGCGACCCTCAGCGTGCAGCCCATTCCTCGCAGGTGCGGACAAAGTTTCGCAGGAACGGAGACGCAGGTGCGGTCTCCCTCCGCAGGTGTTAGCCCAGGCTTCCTCGTACATTTCCGCAGGTGCGAGCCTTTTCTCGCAGTTTCGGTCCTCGAGCCGCAGGTGCAGAACCACTGTCAGGCAGTGTGTTTCTTAAATATGGGATTCTTTACTGTTTCTCCATTTCTTCCTCCATTAGAACACTTTGAGAGCTTGGGAAAATGGCTCAACGACCCAACCACTGAAAGGTAATTAAATTTTATCCTAAAGTTGGTTAATGCATGCATCCTTAGTAGGATGTAACTACTTAATTAGTGAGAATTTAGGAATTTGGGTATTAACCTAGGGCCTTTGAGAATTTATAAATTTTCCTGTGAATTGGATATGAAATCATAAAAAATCGTATATTAATGATCCTTAGACTATGGGTGAGTATTTCCTTCGAGAATTTTTGGAATCCGAGCATGCGAGCCCGGGGTTGGATTTTAGGATTTATTCAAGAATGATGAGTTTGACTTAGTAGTAGGAGGATTTCCATGCTTTGAGCATAAATTGATAATTTGTATAACATTTGGCTAGTTTCGAGTCCTCGGGTGTAGAGTTTGAAGTTTCGGGCGCGTTCTTCATCCGGGGAGTAGATTCGACACAAAGCGAGACTCCTTTCTAACCTTGTAAGAGGGAACTGTCCCCCCAGGTGCTTTAAATGGATATGTGCTAATGTTTGTGGGGGCTACGTACGCACAAAGTGATGAGAGTTCGTACGTAGAGACTATTATTGTTATGTCCGGGTAGTTAGGCCTACACCATGCCTTATGTTTTCCTTGAATTGAACTATATGCTAGTGAATTAATGTTACTTGCGGCTTGTTTCCCTGAGATCATGGAATTTAAGAGAATTTTAAGGAATTGATCACGAAGAGTAATTTATAAAGAATAAATGTGTGGATTGTGTGTGCATGTGACCGCTTCGCAATTTACATTCTGCGAGCTGAGTGTTATTTCCCCCACTCTCATGGGAGCGGGCCGTACGCCACTGCTAGATTGAAAGATATATATTATGGTTCAGGTCGTTTGATCCTCGGCAGTGCACATATATGATCATTATGATGGCTCAGGCTGGCTGTCCTTATCCTGTATGCGCATGTTAAATTGTTAATGGTTCCTTTTTATGGATTTTGAGTGGTCAGGTATATTTTGAAGGAAGGAAAAGAATAATGAAGTAGAAATTGTACATTTACTTCAAGTATTTATTTGAATTGCTGTCATTTTTAATGTTTACCGCTTTTGTCATCCTTACATGTCTGTTACTGATATTATATCTTATTAATCATTCTGTTGGACCTTAGTGAGTGTCAAGTCGACCTCTCGTCACTACTTCTTCAAGGTTAGGTGGGATACTCACTGGGTACATATTTGTGTATGTACTCATGCTATGCTTTTGTATTTAATTGTACAGGTTTTGAGGCTGGTGCATATGGTTATCATACTGGAGCTCGATTTTGATCATAGTTGGACCTGACTTCACGGTGAGCTGCTTCTCCTGACGATCCTCGGCAGCACCATGGAGTTTTCTTTTGCTTATTTCCCGTCTATTCCTTTCAGACAGTGGGACTGTATTTTATATCTTTTGTATATTCTGTTAGTATGCCCGTAGTACTTGTGACACTAGTTCCTGGCACACACATAGTGGTTATTTTGATTTGCGGGTCTGTATATATATTGGCTCACTCCTCTTTTCGACTGCTTTTGGTTAAAAATGGCTTACTATCTTTTTCAATTAATGTTTTGAACTTTAAAACTTGGCACGTGTTGGGATGTTTACTCACATATGAGAAAAATCCTTAGTAATCTGAGTGTGGGCTTGCCTAACCCCGGTGTTGGGCGCCATCACGACCTGAGTTAGTATTTTGGGTTGTGACAGATATGACTATGTATAGGTTTATAAATATATATGATGTAATTACCACACACATACATACATATATGCATATAATAAAATATATTTATGTTTTCTTAATATAAATATTACCTAAATAAGATTAAAAAAACAAAAACAAAAGAGAGATAATAGTTCTTAATTTAATGTCATCAACGCGACATATTATTATTTTCTAAGCAAGAAAGACTGTTGAAACCTGCTTGTCAAATATCCTAGTAACATAAGGCTTCAATCGATGACCATTTACCTTGAATTTTTCTCCCCCGTTTATATGTTGTATTTAAATGGCACTATAAGGGTAATTTTCGTTAAAAGTGTATGGCCCTGTCCAGCGTAACTTAAACTTTCCTGGGAATAATTTCGACCGACTATTATACAACATAATATGATCTTTGATTTTAAATTTTTTATGGCGAATAAGTTTGTCATGCAATCTTTTGTCTTTCCTTTGTATGATTTAGCATTTTAGTATGCCGTAAGTCTGAAGTCTTCTAACTCATCAAGCTGCAATAGACGATTTTTACCTGTTTCGGGTAAGTTTGGATTCAAAAATCTTATAGCCCAATATGCTTTATTTTCTAATTCCATAGGTAAATGACAAGATTTTCCAAAAACTAATCTATAAGGCGATGTGCCTATGAGAGTTTTAAAAGCAGCTTTGTATGCCAATAAAGCATCATCCAACTTCAAAGACCAATCTTTTCAAGAAGAGCCAACAGTTTTTCTAAAATTCTTTTTAATTCTCTGTTGGATACTTCTACCTGTCCGCTTGTTTGAGCATGATATGGAGTTCCTGTTTTATGAGTAACTCCATATCTTGACAATAAACTAGAAAATTATCTATTTATAAAATGAGATCCTTGATCACTTATGATAACTTGTGTAATACCAAATCTAGAAAAGATATTTTTCCTGAGAAAATCGCAAACAACACGAGCATCATTTTTCCAACATCAATTGCTTCTACCCATTTTGAGACATAATCAACAACTATTAAAATATATTCCCAACCATTAGAAGGAGGAAAAGGACCATGAAGACAATGCCCCAAATATCAAATATATCACACACAACAATAGAGTTAAGAGGCATCTCATCTCTTTTTGAAATATTACTGGTTCTTTGACATTTCTCACAAGAGGTAATAAAATTTCTTGCATCTTTGAACAAAGTAGGCTAGAAAAAAATGACTTTGAGTACTTTAGTTGTCGTCCTTATCCCTCCATAATGTCCACCTACAACTCCATCATGGCAATGACTTAAAATGTTGTTCATTTCTGGTTCAGGTACACATATCCTGATTATGTCATCTGCAAAAAATTTAAACAAATAAGGATCTTCCCAATAATAATGTCCTGCCTATTTTTTAAGCTTTTTTCTTTGTTTGTAAGAAAAATATTTTGGAACCCACCATCCCGCTAAATAATTGGCAATATCAGCAAACCAAGGAGGTCTATTTACAACCATCGCGACAGAAAAGATATGCTCATCAGGAAATTCCTCTTTGATATCTATTAATTCACTAGGAAGATTCTCTAGACGTGACAAATGATCAGTTACCTAATTTTCTGAACCTTTTCTATCTTTTATTTCGAGATCAAATTCTTGTAAAAGGAGTATCCATCTTGGCAATCTAGGTATAGCATCTTTCTTTGCCAATAGATACTTTAAGACTGCATGATCATTGAACAATGTAACCTCTTTTCCTATCAAATAAGAACGAAATTTGTCAAACGCAAATACTACTGCCAATAACTCTTTCTCGGTTGTTGCATAATTCATTTGAGCTTCCTTGGGTTTTGCTGGCATAGTATATAGATCTAAAGATCTTTTTTTTCTTTTGTCCCAATATTACTCCTATTGATGTATCACTTGCATCACACATTATTTCAAATGGCCTGCTCCAATCGGGAGAAAATACAAACCTTGAGAAACTCAAATGCATTTCTACAATCATCTGAAAATTCAAACTTCACATCTTTCATCAGTAGGTTAGTTAGAGGTTTTGAAATTTTTGAAAAGTTAAGAACCTGTGTAATGACCCGGCCAGTCGTTTTGAGAGTTAGAGCCTCGATCTCCCATTAACTGCTTTCCCCATATCTATTTCTGCTATTGTGACTTGCCGGGAAGATTCGTTTTGAGTTTCAGAGTGTTTTGGGATTCTTAGTCCCTGCATGAGAGCTTAAGTTTTAGAAATTGGACCGTATTCGAAATTGTGTGAAGACGGTTCTGGAATGGAACTCCGTCGACTCCGTTAGCTCAGTTGAGTGATTTTGGGCTTAGGGGGGTGTTCGGGTTGCATTTTGAGGGTCCATAGCTCATTTAGGCTTGAAATGACGAAAGTCAAATTTTTGGACCAGTAGTGAAATTTTTGATATCGGGGTCGGAATCCGATTCCAGAAGTTGGAGTAGGTTTGTGTGTTGAATATGACTTGTGTGAAAAATTTGGGGTCAATCAGACTTGGTTTGGTTGGTTTCGGCATCGGTTGTATTTTGAAGTTTCAAGTTCTTAAAAGTTTGGATTGGAGGGTGATTCGTGATTTTGGTGTTGTTTGATGTGATTTGGGGGCTCAACTAAGTTCGTATAATGTTGTAGGAACGGTTGGTATGTTTGGTTGAGGTCCCGAGGGCCTCAGGTGAGTTCCTGGTGCTTTGTAGATTGAAATTTGGACTTAGGCAATTGCTGAGATTGCCGGTTTCTGGTGTTTCGCACATGCAGAGGGGAGACCGCAAGTGCGGACTCGCACGTGCGGAAGATCAGGCGCAAAAGCGGATTGGGAAGGAATGGACAAGGGTCGTAGGTGCGAGGGAATCTGTCATGACCCAAGAGGTCATCTTATGTTTTAGAACTCGATTCCGCGCTTTTTAGCCTTGAATCCCATTTTTACCCTCCTCGATTTATGCGTGCAGTCCGGTTGTGATTCCGGAAAGCTGTTATGTTGAAAATGATGAAAATAATAATTTTTGCCATAAAAAGTTGATTTTAGTTGACTCCGATCAACGCTTTGGGTAAACGGACCCAGACCCGTGTTTTGAAAGTCCCGGTGGGTCTCTAATGAAATATGGGACCTGAGCGTATGCACATAATCGAATTCCGAGGTCCCTAGCTCGAGATATGAATTTTTTGTTAAAGATTACAAGCCTAAAAATTAAATGGTTTTAAGAATTTGTTAATGTTTGACGTTGTTGCTACCGGGCCCGTATTTTGGTTCCGGAGCCCAGTACAAGTTCAATGTAGTATTTATGATTTTTTTGTGAAGTTTGGTAAGAAACAAAGTCAGTTTGACGTGATTCGTACATTCAATTGTGAAAATATAAGTTTTGAAGCTTTCTTAAAAATTTCATTCAATTTGGTGCTAAATTAGTAGTTTTAGGTGTTATTTTGGTAATTTTATCGCACGAGCAAGTTCGTATGATGTTTTTAGACTTGTGTGCATGTTTGGTTTGGAGCTCCGAGGGCTCGGGTAAGTTTCGGATAGGCTTCGGGATGTTTTGAACTTGGGAAAAATCTGGTTTTCTTGCTGCAGTCAGTGTTTATGGTTTTCTTCTTCGTGCTCACGAAGCTACTCTCGCGATTGCGAAGTGTAAGCTGGGCTGGGGTTGGGTTTGTTCAACGCGAACGCGAGGCCACGGTCGCGAATGCGAAGCACAGGGGGGTCTGCTCTTCGCGAACGTGACCGGCATCACGCGAAAGTGTAGAGTAAATGGAGATGGGATGGGATCTGTAGGTTGTTCTACGCGAACGCGAGCCAAGGCTCGCGAACGCGATGGCTATGGGGGACAGACCACCGCGAGCGCGTACAACCTTTCTGGGCAGCGGCCCTTCGCAAATGCGAAGAAAGCCTGCCCAGTGATTTAAAAACAGTCCCAAAATAGGACTCAAGCCATTTCTTCAAACTTTCAAAAGATAGAAGACCTAGGGGCGATTTTCAAAAGGCAATTTCTTCCCCAAAGTGTTGGTAAGTGATTCCAAACCATTTTCCTTCAATTACCCATTGCATTTCATGAAATTTCCACCTAAAATCTAGGGTGTTCATGGTAGAAATTAGGGATTTTGGAAGAATTGGGGGTTTTTGCAAATTGGGGATTTAGACCTCAATTTGGGGTCGGATTTCGAAACCAATTACATATTTGGGCTCGGGGGTGAATGGATTTTGGTCTGAACCTCGAAATTTGACTAAGCGGGCTCGGGGTCGATTTTTGACTTTTTGGGAGAAGGTTTGGGAAACCTATATTTATATATTGAAATTGATTTCTTTAGCAGTAATTAATGTTATTAAGTTAATTATGACTAGATACGAGTGGTTTGGAGGTGGAATCTAGTGGAAAAGCAGTGGTTGAGCTTTGAATTTGGCCTTTGGAGCGAGGTAAGAGTTGTGTCTAACTTTGGCTTGAGGGATTAGGTATTATTTGACTATTTGCTACATGTTTGGTTGTTGACTACAATGTATACGTGAAGTGACGAGCACCTATGTGTTGTTGTCGAGTCATAGCATGCGAGTCAGTCTTATTTTTGAAACCCTTGTATTCTTTAATCGTATTGTTCATGCTTAGCTTAGCCATTCGTTATGTTGAGCAGCTTTTATGATGTTTTACGAAAATTTGGTATTTGTTGAGTATTGGCTCAAAGTTGAGGTTGGTATTGTGGCATTAAATGTTGAAGTAAGACTGATTTTTGATATTTCTATCTCTCCGTTGTTATTGTTCCTTGTTTTGGTGAGGGAGAGTGTAAAGCACGAAGGGTGATACCGTGCAAATTATTTGTGAGAGAGTGTTAATGCACGAAGGCTGATGTCGTGTTGTTCTATCGTTTTATATGGTGAGGTTGAGAGTAAAAGCACGAAGGGTGATGCCATGCAGTTTCCTTTACCGGTTTTACTTGTTTTATCTGTTTAAGGAATATTGATTGATCTAGTTTTATCATTGTTTTGATTCCTTTTATTGTGAACCCCTCAGCATGTCCCCTTCCTATTATTTTTTCTTATTTCTTTTATTGTTGTTATTTCTATATGTATGATTATACTGCACAGGTTGTTTGTGGATGTCTTGTCCTAGCCTCGTCACTACTTCACCGAGGTTAGGCTCGACACTTACCAGTACATGGGGTCGGTTGTACTGATACTGCACTCTGCACTTCCTATGCAGATTCTGGTGTCGGTCCGAGTTATTCCTGAGACTAGCTGCTGACTTCACTACAAAGGAGACCCAAGGTAGATTTGCCGACGTCCGCAGACCCTGGAGTCCCCTTCTACTTATTTCAGTTTACTATTTCTTTTACTCGTTTTTTCAGCCAGATATTTGTAGTTAAATCGTAGAAGTTCGTGAGTTGTGACTCCAAATCATGGGTAGCTATGTATAAATATTCGGTTTTGTTATGAATTCCCGCTTTCTTATTAATTCACTATGTGTTAATTGTCGTTATTCGCTATAAGTTTTTAAGACTTGCTTATTAAGTCTCTAATGTTGGCTTTCCTAGCACGTGAATGCTAGGCGCCATCATGGTCCGACGGTGGGAATTTTGTGTCATGATAGAATCGCCGCACCTGCAATGCTCGCAGGTGCGCTCCAGGACCCGCAGAAGCAGAAGAAGACCGCAGAAGCGGACATAGGCCCGTAAGTGCGCACGCGCAGGTGCGGCAATTTTCTCCAGACGCTGACCCAGTCCCTTAAGTCATTTCCGCACATGCGATGGAAATCCAAAGGTGCAAGGGTGCAGGTGCGGTGAATAGTCCATAGATGCGGAATAATTGGGCAGAAAAGGGGCAGATTCAAGGGTTTATTATTCATTTCACGAAATTCGATTTTGGTGAATTTTGAGTGAACTCGTGAGTGAATGTTCATTCTTATTTGGTAACTTTTACTCGATTCCAAGACGTGGGCCCATGGAGGCTTGTTGGGCATTTTTCTACCTTCTTGTCGTAGCTTTGATTTCATTAGCTAGATTCATTACTTGTAGCTATATTTATGTTATGTAATTGATTTGATTAGATTTGGGTCACTCGAAGTTGGATACTCGTGGCAAGAGTGTGATTTCAGATTGAATTGAGCTTGGTTCGAGGTAAGTGGCTTGCCTAAACTTGTGTAGGAAACTCCCCTTAGGATTTGGTATTGTTTGATATATGAGCGCCATGTACGAGAGGTGACGACTAAGTAAACGGACTATTTGTTGTAAAACTCCATTTTCACTAAAGCATAACATGTTTTTCCTTGTTTGAAATATACTAGCTTATGTAACTATCCTGTTTAGATTAGAAAAGCATGTCTATGTGTTTTAACTGCCTATTTGATCTTCGTGCAGCATGTGTAGTAAAATTTTCCTGATTTCCTTGATGTGAACTTAGTCTAAGCTATAGATTTTCTGGCTGTAACTATTATTTATATTGGTTGAGTTGCATATTTACTTTGGGACTACGGAACGGTATTCTGGGAGATCCTCCAGTACTGCATATTTACTTTGGGACTACGTAACGGTATTCCATGAGATCCCCCAGCACTGCATATTTACTTTGGGACTACAGAACGATATTTCGGGAGATCCCCCCTGCACATTTACGTTTGAGACTACGGGACGGTATCCCGAGAGATCCCCTGTTGCAATTATTTTGTTCTGAGCTGTTGGCTTCCGTTGAATTCTATTCCTGTTAGATTTTCGTATTTATTTTAATGTAATATTTCTTTTTTCTTATTTCATTATGTTTATACCATTAGGGCCCTAACCTGACCTCGTCACTACTCGACCGAGGTTAGACTTGGCACTTACTGGGTACCATTGTGTTGTACCCACGCCCTTCCTGCACATGTTTTTGTGTGCAGATCCAGGTACCTCTCGTCCGCCTCAGTATTAGTGCAACCGCAACAGCCCACCAGAGACTTTAAGGTATATCTGCACGCGTCCGCAGATATTTGGAGTTCCCTTCTACCTTTACTTTCTTTTACCTCCTTTATTACTTTAGACTCTAAGTATAGCAGACAGTAGATAGTTACTCGTAGAGCTTGTGACTCGTGCTTCTAGGAAAGTATTGTGTATAATCGCGTATTGGTCTTACTTTTATATGCCAAGCGGCATTTTACCATTATATAGTCATTATAGAAGCTTATTGTTCCTTTATTTTTCTTTATTTATGTTATTTCAATGTTAATATGCTTACCTAGTCGTAGCGACTAAGTGTTGTCACGACGTCTTTCGGAGGGGGGAAATGGGTCGTGACAACCTTTAAGCCCTAAGAATAATGCCTTTAACAGTGGTAGGAGGGGGTAATCCTGCTATAAGATTAATTTTATCCTTATCAACTTATATTCCTTTAGTAGTAATTTTATGTCCTAAAACAATTCCCTCGGTCACCATAAAATGACATTTTTGCTAGTTAAGAACCATATTTATATCTTCATATCTTTTAAGCACCAAAGTTAGATGATAAAGACAATCTTCAAATGTTTTACCAAAGAGTGTGAAATCATCCATGAAAATTTCAAGAAATTTTTCAGTCATATCTGAAAAAATTGCTGACATGCAACGCTTGAATGTAGCAGGAACGTTACATAGTCCAAATGGCATTCTTCTATAAGCATACGTACCTTGGGAGCACGTGAATGTGATTTTCTCCTGATCTTCTGGAGCAATTGTTATCTAATTATACCCAGAATATCCGTCATGAAAACAATAAAAACCATGACCCGCAACTCTTTCAAGCATTTGGTCAATAAAAGGCAAAGGAAAATGATATTTCCTTGTGGCATCATCAAGTCGTCTTTAATCAATACGGACTCTCCATCTTGTTACTGTTATAGTAGGTATGAGTTTATTATTTTCATTTCTTATTACTGTCGTACCTCCTTTCTTTGGTACTACTTGTACAGGACTAACCCAAGGGCTGTTAGATATTGGACAAATAATACCTGCTGCTAAAAGTTTCACCACCTCTTTCTTGATAACTTCCTGTATTGCTGGATTAAGTCTCCTTTGGGGTTGAACTGTTGGTTTGTAATTTTCTTCCATGAGGATCCTATGCATACAAATAGCTGGATTGATTGCTTTGTTGCCAATTATAGTCCACCCTGAAGCTCTTTTATGTTTCTTCAATACTTCTATCAGTTTGTATTCCTATTTCGTAGTGAAAGAAGATGAAATAATTACTAAAAATAATTCAGGTTCAAGAAAAACATATTTAAAATGAGAAGGAAGATTTTTGAGTTCAAATTTTTATTGATCTTCTTCTTGTGAGATTTTCTCATTTTCTGATTCTTTTTCTAGCGTTTCAGTTTCTTCTCTTATTGTGGCATTTTCATCACTTGTGGTACCTGACCTTACCAACCATCTTTCTAATGAATCAGTAATCAATTGATTATCATTTAATTCATCTACAAGGTCATCTAGAAAGTCAATTTGAAAACAATAAGATGATAACTCATTCCCACGAAATTTTATCATTTTCTGCATGTCAAAAATTACTCTCTCCTCATCAACTCGCAATATTAATTGTCCTTGATGAACATCAATGATCGCTCTTCCTGTTGCGAGAAATGGTCTACCTAAAATTAATGGTACCTCAGTATTTTCTTCCATTTCAAGTACTATAAAATCTATCGGGAATACAAATTTAGCTACTCTAATGAGTCCATTTTCAACGATTCCTTTGGGCCTTTTAGTACTTTGATCAGCTAATTGAAGAGACACACTAATATCTTTCAATTCACCAAGTGCTAATTTCCTAAAAATTGAAAAAGGTACTAGATTTATGGAAGCACCCGAATCACATAATGCTTTTTCAAAGTGAGCACCTCCCACAGTACAAGGAATTGTAACATTTCCTAGATTTCTAAGTTTCTGTGGAAGCTTATTTTGAAGTATAGCACTATATTCTCTGTAAGCTTAACCGCTGAAACTTCTTCCAATTTCCTTTTACTTTACAAAATTTCTTTGAGAAATTTAGCATGTGAAGACATTTGTGTCAAAGTTTCTGTGAAAGATATGTTAATGTAAAGTTGCTTTAAAATATCCAAAAACTTTGAAAATTTTTTGTCAAGCTTTTCTCTTTTTATCTTTTGGGGAAAAGGGAGGGGTAGAGAATGAGGATTTGTCTTCAATTTATTTTCTTGTACCTTTGTTTCTTTATATTTTGTTCTTTTAGAAGTTCAGATTCTCTTTTATTCTTACTATCATTTATATGTTCCACTTCTTGTGGCTTTTTTTGTCTATCTGCATATGGATCATCAAGAGTTTTACCTGACCACAGAGAGATGGCTTTGAGGTGTTCCTTTGGATTTTTCTCGGTGTTGCTTGGAATATCACCTTTTATTTGTCCAGACATGAGGGTTGCTAATTGGCTCGCCTGGATTTCTAAATTCTTGATGGCTGAATTTTGACTTTCAACCTTCTCTTCTGTAGCCTTAATAAATTTGTACATCATGTCTTCGAGGCTTTGTTGATGAGCTCTTTGGGGTGGTTGTTGATGTTTCTGGAAATCTTGTTGCCCTCTATTTAGATTTTGAAAACCAGGTGGTCCCTGCACTTGCTGGTTTTGATTGAAAATCTTTGAGGATTTTCAGCACCATTTGGGTTACTCCATTGGAATCCTAGATGTTTTTGTGCCATGGGACTACTGAATGGATAACTGGTTTTATAACCAATAATATTTACTTGTTCTTCATTTTGCGATGAAGCTTATCACTCATGATTCTGATGATTACCTCCATAAATGTCAAATTCTCATGTTGAGATGATGGTTGAGTATTTACCTGGAAGGCCTCAACTTTTTGTGTCAGAGTTGCAATCTGTTGTGCTAATGAATTCCAAGCTTCAACCCTATTGACTTCTGCTGCTTTCTTAATGATCGTTCTGTTAGAGGTCCATTGAACAATATTTTCTGAAATTTCATTGAGCAATTGCATGACTTCTGCAGTAGTTTTGCTCATTATGGATACTTTTGATGTTGCAACAATAACATTTCTAGTAGAGGATTTAAGACCATAAAAAATATATAAGATGTCAGGATCTTGGATACCGTGGTGTGGGCATTTTCTTAACATTGCTTTTAATCGTTCACATGCTTGGTGTACATATTCATAATCTGTATGCATAAAATTATTGATTTCTTGCTTTATTTTAAATGTTTTTGCAGGTGAAAAATATTTATTAAGAAATTTCTGAGTCATTTGGTCCCATTTTGTGATTGAACCTCTTGCAAACTCCGCAACCATATTTTGGCTTCACCTTTTAATGAAAAGGAAAAGGCCGCAACCTGATAGCGTCCGTTGTGACTCCATTATATTTCAAGTTTCAACTAATTTAAGAAAATCAATTAGATGAGTGTGAGGATCTTCACTCGCATCACCACTAAACTGACGTGACTGTTGAATGGTTTTAATCAAGCATGTGCGAATTTCAAAGTTGTTTTCTGCAATTGGTGGTCTCCTCACACTTGATTCTCCTTCAAAATGTTTTGGCCTTGCATAATCTCTAACTATTATGTCACATTGTGGAGCTACCTCATCAAACAATTCTTCTACTTGATGTGGCGGGAGTTCCTTGTTGTTAAGTTCGTCGTTCTCCATTTCTTCTTGTGAAGAAATTTTAGATAGTGAAAGTTGCTCTTTTCGCAATAACCGCAAGGATTTTTCAATTTCAAGATCGTATTCAACTAGTTCTCTTAAGGAGGAACAGGTCATACACTTCCTGAATTTTTTTTGCACAAAAGTCAAAATAATTAGACAAATAAAAAATCTTAAATTAGTAGTAAAACAATTAATCTGTAGTAGATTTTTGCCTATCCCAGGAAAACGATGCCAAAAATCTGACGTGTGTCTGTGTATATAAAATTCTGACTCGTACTCCGTCAAATAATAATATAGAAAGATGTCGAACCCACAAAAACTGGTTTATATATTCTACGGACGTTTCTTGTTTAATTACTATTTGAGAATACCATAGAGAGTTGAGTGGTGAATTAACAAACTAAAAATGCATGAATAGAAAATAGAAAATATTTTTTTTTCACAAATATAATAAAAAGGTGTTGGGATTCTAACTTCACTTAATATTTTAATTATATAATAGATGTAGTTATTCTTAAATTTCTATTTCTCACAAATGTATAAACGCCTCTCACGATTACATTTATATATTATTAGTTAACTCGAACAATAAATTGCACTCCTCTCAGTTATACAAATTAATCGACAAAATAGTAATATTACAGAGCCAGAAATATATATTTGAGCTAAAGCATGCTCTTTTTTAGTAAGTTCCTTTCGGTTTTCCTACTTGTTATAACTGATTACTACAATATTCGCCTCTTTCGATTACAAATAAGTGTAAAATCAATTTTTACATACAAGAGTTAGATGTCACTAAATAGAAGTTAACACATATCAATATCAAAGTTTACTATATTACTTCTTCCGCCTAGTGAATTTGTAAGAAGTTAATATGTGGTACGAAATAGATAGATGTTACTAATTAAAAGACACATAACTATAAAGCAGATAAGATTTAAATAAAAAGCTTCAGCTTATGCATGTGAAATTGAGGAATAATTTACTATTATGTAAAAATATTAAGATACATCATTCTCCAAACACATGACAGGTTACTCCATACTGGAGCTAATATTGCTAATAAAAATATTCTTGTCCATTAGATAAGAAAATAGAAAGAAATATTCAGAAAGAACTAATTTCCCTTGTTGATACCCAATTTTTTCCTATATTATTTTCAAAACGAGAAAGGCCTAAAAATGCCATTCAACTAACGGAAATGACCTATCTATGTCATCCATTAAAAGGTCGGCCTATCATGTCACTACCATTATACTTTTGGCTTACTCATGCCACTAACCTTATAGTTTGGCCTATTTATGCCACTGTTCACTAACAGTTCAATTTTCTGGTTTTTAAATAACAAAAATTAATTTTTCAACCGCACATTTGTCATAGTGGTTCTTCTTTACTTGACCCTACATATATTTTAACCCTGATTATATATAATTAACTACCACGACCTAAATTTTCCTCTGTTGGGTATCGTGATGGCATCTAGTCTTAGGGACTAAGTAAGCCTAATATTTCCACTGAAAGACAACAATAATAAAGGAATTATAACAGTTTCGATATATACATCTTGATAGAGTTTACAATTTCTCAAAACCCGGTAAATACAAGTCATAAGCTCTTCGAAATATTTCTAACAAATCTATATACAACTTTCTAGGAATAAGTAAGTACAGTTGAATAGAAATAAAACAGGAGGGTGACTCCGAAGCCTGCGAACGCAGCAGCAGGTTACCTTGAGTCTCCTCAGAAATGATCTGCGTAGCTACTAACAACAATAACTTGGATCTGCACAGAAAAATATGCAGAAGTGTAGTATGAGCACACCACAGCGGTGCCCAGTAAGTATCAAGACTAACCTCGGTGGAGTAGTGACGAGGACTAGTCAAGACACTACCGGTCTAATAAGTAAAAAGGCATAAATTTATAAATGACCTATACGTAATATCTATCTAAAGATTTTTCAATATAATTAACGATACGATCGAATAATACGGAAGAAAATTCAATAATTACGATCAATGGACAGCATAATAGAAATATGCAAAGAGAATGGAAAGAATGCAATCCAAATGGCGGGAATCACAACCCAATAAAAGCACTAGCAACTCAAAACTGCATCAATTTACTCACGTCAGGCCTTAGCCAATAAACTCAATAAAACTGGTCAAACCTTTGAGTAAAGACCTTNTTATATATTTTTATAAAGGGAAATGTTTAAAACATAGTCTCTTCAAATACGTGGTGTTCAAATATACTTTCCCAAATACTGCTCTTTCAAATATCATCAAAATACGTGATGTTCAAATTATACTTTTCCAAATACTGCTCTTTCAAATATCATTTTTCTGCAAGACAAATACTTTTCAAATATACTTTCGAAAGAGAAGTCCTTCAGACATAACTTTTCTTGGAGATAATTGTTTTTCAGCTATACTTTTCATATATATATATATATATATATATATATATATATATATATATATATATATATATATGTATGTATATTCTTCGATCCAAATCTCCTCAATGATAAAACCACAGGAACTCAGTCCGCAACTCAGAATTTGTCATGCAATGCAGTACAGGGGAAAGCTCCCGAATCTTTGTCCGTAGTCCAAATTTAAATGTGCTATGCAGTTGTTGGTCCAAATCGCACATGCAAGTATGCGTGGTCGTAGCAAGTAATATAATGTTAAATTGAATGTCGAACCCACAGGGACTTGCGTAAAC
>ML327994.1:0-22209 GCA_005239505.1 Nicotiana paniculata | reverse complement strand
TAAAGCACATAAAATGCGAGGTATATAATGCTTAAAATCACGAATTCTAGCCACACATCACTCCCTATCACTCAGAGAGAGGGTTATAGGAGGCAGTTTGAGCGTCTCCAGCAGGGTTCTATGACCGTCACTCAATATGATACAAGATTCATTACCTTGGCCCATCATGCTATAATGATACTTCCCACCGACCGAGAGAGGGTGAGGAGGTTTATTGAGGGACTAGCTCAGCCGATCAGATTACAGATGGCTAGAGAGGCAGGGAGTAATATTTCCTTTCAGGATGCAACGAATGTGGCAAGACGAGTCGAGACGGTTCAGTGGTGTCTCATATGGAGGCAGGGATTCTTTTGGTAGGGGCCATCCTCCTAGGCCATTTCAGTCAGCACTTCAGGTTTCTCGCAGTGCTCCAGGTGGCCGTGGTTCCCACATGCAGTATTTTGATCAGTTTCCCTACAGTGCACCACTAACTCCTATCAGTGCATTGCCGCTCCAGAGTTTTCAGGGTGGTTACTCAGATTGTCAGGGTCAGTTTCAGGGCCAGCAGTCTCAGCAGCCGACATCTTGTTATACTTGTGGTGGTCCGGGGCACCTTGCTAGATTTTGCCCTCGAGCCTCAAGCAGTTCTTAGCACTAGGGTTTTCGTGCCATGGTTCCCGCACTAGGTGATCCACCACCCATTCAGCCAGCCAGTGGTGGTGGTCGAGGTGTTAGAGGTGGAGGTCAGACAGTTAGAGGTGGAGGCCAGGCTACTAGAGGTAGAGGTCAGCCAACATGAGGCCGTCCCAGGGGTGTAGTTAAGATTGGTGGGGCCTAACCCCGATGTTATGCTATTCCAGCCAGACCTGAGGTTGAGGTCTCCGATGCGGTTATCACATGTATGGTTTCAGTTTGCAGCAGTGATGCTTCGGTTTTATTTGATCTAGGGTCCACATATTCCTATGTGTCATCTTATTTTTCTCCTTATTTGGTTATGCCTCGTGATTCTCTGAGTACTCCTGTATATGTGTCTACACTGGTGGGTGATTCTATTGTGGTAGATTGTATCTACCATTTATGTGTAGTGGTTATTGGTGGTTTTGAGGTCAGTGTAGGTCTTGTACTCCTTGATATGGTAGATTTTGATGTTATTTTAGGGATGGATTGGTTGTCGCCTTATCATGCCATCCTGGACTGCCATGGCAAGACCGTGACCTTTGCATTGCCAGGGTTGCCTCGACTGGAGTAGAGAGGGACTCCTGGTCATTCTTCCATCAGGGTTATCTCATATATGAAGGCTTGGCGTATGGTCGACAAGGGGTGTTTGGCCTATTTGAGCTATGTTTGTGATTCTAGTGCCGAGGTTCCTTCTATGGAGTCTGTGCCCATTGTCTGTGAGTTTCCAGAGGTGTTTCCTGCAGACCTGTCGGGTATGCCACCCGACAAGGATATTGACTTTTGCATTGATTTGGCTCCGGGTTCTATTCTGCCATATCGTATGGCCCCGCCAGAGTTGAAGGAGTTGAAGGAACAGTTGCAGGACTTTCTTGATAAAGGCTTTATTAGGCCTAGTGTCTCGCCTTGAGGTGCGTCGGTGTTGTTTTTTACGAAGAAATATGGGTCGATAAGGATGTGCATAGATTAGCGGCAGTTGAACAAGGTTACCATCAAGAATAAGTATCATTTGCCGAGGATTGATGATTTGTTTGATCAGCTTGAGGGTGCCAAGGTATTTTCGAAGATTGATTTGAGATCTAGCTACCATCAGTTGAGGATTAGGGCATCCGATGTCCTTAAGACAACTTTTCTCACTCGATACAGGCATTATGAGTTCTTAGTGATATCATTCGAGTTGACAAATCCCCCAGCAACTTTCATGGACTTGGTGAACCGAGCGTTCAGGCCTCATTACTCGGTTCATCCTTATTTGGATTCCTTCGTGTTGTCTTCATTGATAATATTTTGACGTATTCCCGCAGCTGGGAGGAGCATGAGCAACACTTTCTGGTCGTTCTCAAGACTCTGAGACAATCAGTTATATGCTAAGTTTTCGAAATGTGAGTTTTGGTTGAGTTCAGTTGCATTCCTGGGTTATGTTGTATTAGCGGAGGGTACTCAGGTGGATCCTAAGAAGATTTCAGCGGTCAAGGATTGGCCTAGACCCACATCAGCTACAGAGATCCGGAGTTTCTTGGGTTTGGTAGGCTATTACTGTCGATTTGTGGAGGGGTTTTCGTCTATTGCAGCCTCGATGACCAGGTTGACTCAGAAGGGTGCCCAGTTAAGGTGGTCAGAGGAGTGTGAGGTGAGCTTCCAGAAGCTCAAGACAGCTTTGAATACGGCACCAGTGTTGGTTTTTCCCACAGGTTCAGGGCCATATACTGTGTATTGTGATGCATCTCAGGTTGGACTTGGTGCAGTGTTGATGCAGGATGACAAGGTTATTACATATGCTTCGCGTCAGTTGAAGATCCACGACAAGAATTATCCAGTTCATAACTTGGAGATAGAATCCATTGTCCACGCACTGAAGATTTGGAGGCATTATCTCTATGGCATGTCATGTGTGGTGTTCACAGATCATAACAGTTTTCAATATTTGTTCAAGCAGAAGGAGTTGAATTTGAGGCAGAGGAGATGGTTGGAGCTGTTGAAAGACTATGACATCGCAATCTTATATCATCCGAGGAAGGCTAATGTGGTGGCCGATGCTTTGAGTAGGAAGTCAGCCAGTATGGGTAGCCTTGCTTATATTTCGATCGGGGAGAGACCGTTTGTTTTGGATGTTCAGGCTTTAGCCAATCAGTTTGTGAGATTGGATGTTTTCGAGCCCGACCGTGTTCCAGCTTATACAGTTTTTCGTTCTTCATTATTTGATCGTATTCGAGATCGGTAGTATGATGATCCTCATTTGTGTGTACTTAGGGACACGGTGCGGCACGGTGGTGCCAAGCAGGTTACAGTTGGTGATGATGGAGTTTTACGGATGTAGGGTCGTTTTCTTGTGCCCAATGTGGATGGACTTCGTGAGTTGATTTTATAGGAGGCCCATAGTTCCCGGTACTCCATTCATCCGGGTGCCGCAAAGATGTATCAGGATTTGCGGCAGCATTATTGGTGGAGGAGGATGAAGAAGGATATTATGGCATATGTAGCTCGGTGCTTGAATTGTCAGCAGGTAAAACACGAGCATCAGAGGCCTGGTGCATTGCTTCAGCAGATTGAGATTCCTGAGTGGAAGTGGGAGTGTATCACCATGGATTTCGTTGTTGGAATCCCACGGACTCAAAGGAAGTTTGATGCAGTATGGGTTATTATGGATAGGCTGACCAAGTCAGCGCATTTCATTCCTGTGGCAGTTTCATATTCTTCGGAGAGATTGTCAGAGATCAACATTAGGGAGATTGTTCGTCTTCATGGTGTGCCCATATATTTTATTTCTGACTGAGGTACGCATTTTACCTCGCATTTCTGGAGGGCAGTTCAACATGAGTTTGGTACGAGGGTTGAGTTGAGCACAACATTTCATCCTCAGACGGACAGACAGTCCGAGCGTACTATTCAGATTTTGGAGGATATGCTTCGAGCGTGTGTCATTGACTTTGGAGGTTCTTGGGATCAGTTTTTACCATTAGCCGAGTTTTCCTACAACAACTGCTATCAATCGAGCATCCAGATGGCTCCCTATGAGGCATTATATGATAGGCGGTGTCGGTTGCCTGTTGCGTGGTTTGAGCCGGGAGAGGCTTGGTTATTGGGTACAAACTTAGTGCAGGATGCCTTGGATAAAGTTAAGATCATTCAGGATAGGCTTCGTACAGCTCAGTCCAGGCAGAAGAGTTATTCCGACTGCAGAGTTTGAGATATGGCATTCATGGTCGGAGTGCGGGTGTTGCTTGGGGTGTCGCCTAGAAGGGCGTGATAGGATTTGGGAAGAAGGGCAAGCTAAGCCCTAGGTACATCGGTCCTTTTGAGATCCTTGATAGAGTGGGAGAGGTGGATTACAGACTTGCGTTGACACCGAATTTATCAGTTGTGCATCCAGTGTTTCATGTGTCTATGCTTCAGAAGTATCACGGCGATCCAACCCATGTGTTAGACTTCAGCAGTGTCCAATTGGACAAGGATTTGACCTACGAGGAGGAGCCAGTATCCATATTAGACCGGCATGTTTGTCAATTGCGATCAAAGAGTTATCCTTCGGTTCGCGTTCAGTGAAGAGGTCAGCCTGCCGAGGCAGCTACCTGGGAGTCCGAGTCCGATATGCGGATCCGATATCCCCACCTTTTCCCGATTCAGGTATTTTTCTTTGTTCGTTCGAGGACGAACGTTTGTTTCAGAGGTGGAGAATGTGATAACCCAAAAAGTCATCTCTCATTTTACAAGTCAAAACTGTGTTCCGAGGCTTGAAAACCTTCTTTGATCTCACCTCGTTTTGCATGCACAGTCCGGGCATATAGCCGTAAAGCTTTTATATGAAAAACTGAGAAAAAATGCTAATTTTGGCTTTAAAATTGAATTTAAGTTGACTTTGGTAAACATTTTGGGTAAACGGACCCATACCCGTGATTTGACTGTCCCGGAGGGTCCGCCCGGGTCCGCAGGAAAATATTCGACTTGGGCGTATGCCCGGAATTGAATTCCGTGGTCCCAAACCCGAGAAATGAATTTTTGAAAGAAATTGTTTTATTAAAATTTTAAGAGTTTTTAGAAATTTGATTATATTTGAAATTGATGGTATCGGGCCTGTATTTTGGTTCTGGAGCCCGATACAGGTTTATTATAGTATTTGAGTGAGGCCTGTAGAATTTTGTAAGAAACGGAGGTCATTTGACGTGATTCGGACCCGTAGTTGTGGAATTTGAAACTTTGAAAGTTCTTCAGATTTTCTTTGATTTTGATGCTAAATTTGTTTAAGATGTTATTTTGGCGATTTGAAAGTGTGAGTAAGTCTGTAGGATGTTTTTGGGGTTGTGTGCATGTTTGGTTTGGAGCCCCGAGGGTTCGGGTGAGTTTCGGATAGGTATCATCAGGGTGTTTCGGACTCAGAAAATCTGGTTTAAGTTTGTTGTATCGAGTGTCTGTGATTTTATGCTATGCGAACACGTGGTAACCCACGCGAACGCGAAGAGAAAACAGGGTTGGGGCTGGGTTTGTACTATGCGAACGCGTAGGTCTACAATCGAACGCATAGGTTTAGGGGGGCTGGTGAGGGAATTTGGAGACAACCCTATGCGAACGCGGCCAAGGGCACGCGAACTCGAAGGCCAATAGACCCAGTGCTATGTGAACGCATTAGACCTCTCGCGGTCTGTCCAGGGGTTTAAAACAGTAACAAAAATTGGAATAAGCCATAATTTCATATCTCTTTCCATAGAATCCGACCTTGGGAGATTTTTGAAGAGGGACTTCATCACCAAATCATAGGTTTGTGTTCTTAACCTCATTTCCTTCAATTTCCATCAACGCCAATTAGCTTTTTAGGCCTAAATCTTGTTTTTGAAGGGTAGAAAATTAGGGATTTTAGGAGAATTAGGGGTTTTACAAATTTGGGAATTTAGACCTCGATTTGGGGTCGGATTTCGAAACTAATTATATATTCGGGCTCATGGGTGTATAGGTGATCCGGTTTTTGTCCGAACCTCGTAATTTGACCAAGCGGGCCCGGGGTCGATTTTTGACTTTTTGGGAAGAATGATAGAAAAATCATAATTAAGCATTAGGGTTGAATTAATTAGCGTTTATTGATATTGTTAAAATAATTATGTCTAGATACAATCGAATTGGAGGCAAATTCTAAAGAGAAAGCGATAATTGAGGCTTGAGTTTGGTTGTGGAATTCGAGGTAAGTGTTTGGCTTAACCTTAGCTTGAGGGAATAGGTATTGAATCTTATTTTACATGTGTGAGTCTAATGTGCAATGTATAGGTGTGGTGACGAGAATCTATACGTTGGTGTCAAGCATGCCGTGAGTTGAATATTGTGATTTATGTGATTTTTCATTAAGCATTACTTGAGTTTAATTTGACAATTACCTATGTTGGTGGTTTTTCTTTGGTATTGATCATTGTAGAGTATTGGCTCGAGTTGAGAATTACTACGTGAAATTGAGTAACTAGGTGAGATTGGTTATAGCTGTTTCCCTTGCCGGGATGATATTGATTCTATTGTTGACTCCCTTGTCGGGACGTTATGGCTTTATTATTTTTGTTTGTATTGTTGATTTCCTTCCCAGATTGTCGTTCTTGATTTGTTTGGGTGAGGAAGAGTGTAAAGCACGAATGGTGATGCCGTACATTCTATTTATTATTATTTGGTGAGGATGAGAGTACAAGCACGAAGTATGATTTCATGCATGCTGTTTATTATTTGGGTGAGGATGAGAGTAAAAGCACGAAGGGTGATGACGTGCCATATTATGATATTAAAATCACGAAGGGTGATGCCGTGCATTCTATTTATTATTTGGTGAGGATGAGAGTAAAAGCACGAAGGGTGATGGCGGGCATTCTATTTACTATTTGGTGAGGATGAGAGAAAAAGCATGAAGGGTGATGTCGTGAACTTGTTTTTGTGCTGTTATTTCTGTTGTTTCAATTGATTTCTAATTCGTTGCTTTACTTCTTATTTCCGTTATTTGATATTTCCTCCCCTCAGTATGTTCCCCTTTCCTTGTATTTAGCTACTTAATTATTGTTGTTATTATCTTCTCCGTATATGGTTAAACTGCACAGGTTTAGTTGGTTATCGTGTCCTAGCCTCGTCACTACTTCGTCGAGGTTAGGCTCGACACTTTCTTAGTTTATGAGTTCGGTTATACTGATGCTACACTCTGCACTTTTATGCAAATCCCGATACAGGACCCTACAGACCTTAGAGTGAGGAGGCTGTTTTCAATCCTTTTGGAAATTCCGAGGTAGTCCTGCAGGCGTCCGTAAGTCTTGGCGTCCCTTCCTGCTTTATTTCCACTCTGTTCTTCTTTATTTTGAGACAGATGTTTTTAATTTGTTCAGACTTTTATATGTAGTATTCATAAGACAGTCCGTGAAGTTGTGACACCAAATTCTTGGTTTAGTATTATGATTTTCGCAATGGCTTTTAATTTAGTTGTAGACTTTGTTTTCTCTCACACTTTTATTTTCGTTGATTTGTACATCACCTATTATATGTTAAAAATAAATGAATAAGGTAAATAAACATCAACTTTGGCTTTCCTAGAGGGTTCAATGTTAGGCTCCATCACGGTCCCGACGATGGGAAATTCGGGTCGTGACAAAAACCCCTCTACGAATCGACAGTAATAGCCTGCCAAATCCAAGAAACTCCTGATCTCCATGACTGAAGTAGGTCTAGGCCAGTTCTGAATTGCCTCAATTTCCTTGGGATCTACCTGAATGCCCTCTGTTGATACGCCGTGCCCCAAGAAAGATACTGAATCCAACCAAAGCTCGCACTTTGAAAACCTAGCATATAATTGGTTGTCTCTCAAAGTGTGAAGTACATTCCTAAGACGCTGCTCGTTCTCCTCTCGACTGCGGGAATAGATCAAGATATCATCAATAAATACAATCACAAAGGAGTCCAAATAAGGCTTGAACACTCGGTTCATCAAATCCATGAATGCTGCTGGGGCGTTTGTCAACCCAAAGGACATCACTAGAAACTCACAATGCCCGTGCGGGTTCGAAAAGTTTTCTTAGGGACATCAGATGCACTAGTCCTCAACTGATGTTAGCCAAATCTCAAGTCAATCCTCGAAAACAACTTGGCATCCTGAAGCTGATCAAATAAATCATCAATCCTTGGTAACGGGTACTTGTTTTTTATGGTGACTTTGTTCAACTGCCGTTAATCTATGCACATCCTCGTTGATCCATCCTTATTCTTCATGAATAACACAGGTGCACCCCAGGTCAAGATACTAGGTCTAATGAAGACCTTATCAAGCAAATCGTCCAATTGCTCCTTCAATTCTTTCAACTCTGGGGAGGGGGGGGAGGGCATACGGTATGGCGGAATAGAGATGAGCTGAGTGCTCAGAGCCAAATCAATATAGAAATCAATATCCCTGTCGGGTGGCATCCCCGGCATGTTTGCATGAAACACCTTCGGAAACTCACGAACAATTGAACTGTATCCATGGAAGGAACCTCCACACTAGAATCGCAAACATAAGCCAAATAAGCTAGACACCCCTTCTCGACCATATGCCGAGACTTCACATAAGAGATAACCTTGCTGGTAAAATGGCCAGGAGTCGCCCTCCACTCTAATTGAGGCAACCCCGACAAGGCTAAGGTCACGATCTTGGCGTGGAAATCCAATATAATGTGATAAGGTGATAACCAATCCATACCAAAAATACATCGAAATCAAGCATATCGAGAAGTAGAAGATATACACTAGTCTCAAGACTCCCAATGGTGACTACACATGAACGATAAACGTGGTCTACAACAATAGCATCCCCCACAGGTGTGGACACATACACAAGAGCACTCAAAGAATCATGAGGCATAACAAAATATGAAGCAAAATAGGATGCCACATAGGAGTAAGCACAACTCGGATCAAATAGAACTGAAGCATCTCTACTGCAAAATGAAACAATACCTGTGATAATAGTGTCATATAACTCAGCCTCAGGCCTGTCTAGAAAAGCATAACATCGAGGCTAGGCCCCACCACTTTGGGACGGCCTGCACCTCTAACGGTCTGACCTCCACCTCTAACAGTATGGCCTCTACCTCTGGTTGCCTGACCCCTGCCTCTGGCTGGCTGAACAGGCGGTGCAGTAACTGGTGCTGGGACCATGGCACAAGAACCCTGATGTTGTGGCGTGACGCCCAATAATCTCGGACAAGTCCTCCTGATATGCCCATAACCACCACACTCCAAACATCCATCTTGGTGTTGTGGCTGCGGAAACTGAGACTGACCCGAATGGGCTGGATAACCATGGTATTAATTCTGAATAGGAGGTGCACTAATAGGAGATGGTGGTGCACTGTAGGCTGGCTGTCCAGAAGGAGGCACATAAGGACCACGACTCCCTGAAGCATTGTGGGATTCCTGGAGCGCTAAATGGAACGGATTGGGAGGATTTCCCCTACCAAAAGTACCTCTACCTCCAGATGAGGCACCGCTGAATTCACTGGAATGACGAGGTCTCTTGTCAGACCCCTGACCTCCCTATGCAAGAACCATCTCGAATCGCCTGGTGACATTGGCAGCCGCCTGAAAAGAAATATCACTCCCAGTCTCCTTAGCCATCTACAATCTGATAGACTGAGCAAGTCCGTCAATAAACCTCCTCACCTCTTCTCTCTCTCGACGGGAAGCAGAAGAAGAGCATGATGGGATAAATCCATAAAACGGGTCTCATACTGAGTAACCGTCATACTACTGGAGAAGCTCGAACTGACAGCAATGCTCCTCTCTCAAGGTGATAGGCAGAAAATTCTCTAGAAAGAGCTAAGAGAACTGGTCCCAAGTAAGAGCAGGGACCCAGCTGGTCAAGTCAACAAATAATCTCTCCATCATTTCTTGGTGGAACCAGTCATCTAAAATGCAGCAAAGTCGACCCTATTGGTCTCCAATATACCCATGTTCCCTAGCACCTCATGACAACCTTCAAGATACTCCTGGGGATCTTCTGAAGTAGCACCACTGAAATAAACTGGGAAGAACTTCGTAACCCTGTCCAATCTCCACAAAGCCTGAGAAGACATAGCTGACCCATCACCGGTCTGTGCCTTAACAACTGGCTGAACTACTCCGAGTGGATGAGCTGTTGGAGTCTGATACTGGGGAGCCACCTGCTCTGGAGTGTGAGTAGCAAAAGTTTGGGATCCTCCTCCATCCTAAGAAAAAGTTGGCGCCATAGGGACTACGCCAGTCTGGGCCACACTCTCCATAAGGCCCACCAAACGGACCAAAGCATCCTGGAGCACTAGGGTGGCAATGAACCCCTCCAGAACTTGAGTTGGCCTGACAGGATTAGTCTGGGATGGAACCTCCTCGTTGAACACCGTCTGAGTGTCCACTACTGGTGCTGCTGCTAGAGTTCTGGGCTGAGCCCTGCCCCTGCCTCTGGTACGCCCTTGGCTTCGACCCCTACCCCTCATAGGATCTTCCACAGGGGGCTCTGGTTGCTTCTCAGCTGAAGATCCGGTACGTGTTCTCTCCATGTGCGAGAGAATAAGAGTAGAAGTGTTCAATTAGCATTGAGAGAAAAGAATCGTATTATAGAGAAGAATAGAAGTTAAATTTGTTCCTAAACTTCATAGCCTCTGGAATATAAGTACAGATATCTCCGTTCCGATCCTTCAGACTCTACTAAGCATGATCGTGAATTGTGAGACCTAGGCAACCTAGTCCTTTGATACCAAGTGGTCACAACCCGGATTCCCACATTCGGGACAATGATGGCGCCTAACATTTCAATTGCTAGGCAAGCCAATGTTAGAGGATTCTTAATGCCAACTTTAGCCAATTTCAATAACAAGAACAATTAAGCTAAACAAAAGCTAATACTAATTTGCGGAACAACATAAAACTCATAATATCTGATACATTTAGGATCCGGAGTCACAACTCACGAGCTACTATGATTTACTACAAACAGAGTCTGGTTGGAAATGCACTGTTCTGAAAGAAAAGAAACAGTAAAATAATACGACTAGGAAAGGACTCTAGGGTCTGCAGACGCCAGCAGATCTACCTTGGGTCTCCTGTCGATCAATTCTAGCTACTAACCTCACGATCAGCTCGGGACGATACCAAAATCTACACAAGAAGTGCAAAGTGTAGTATGAGTACAACATACCCCATGTACTCTGTAGCCTATTCGAAACTCACCCGAGCCCTCGGGGCTCTAAACCAACTATGCACACAAGTCTAAAAAATCATATGAACTTGCTCGCGCGATCAAATAAACAAAATAGCACTTAAAACTACAAATTGAACACCAAATTAAATGAAATCTTCAAGAAAACTTTGAAACTTCTATTTTCACAATGGGACATACGAATCATGTCAAAGCAACTCCATTTCTCACCAAATTTGGCAGACAAGTCATAAATGTAGTATTGGACCTATAATGGGCCCCGTAACCAAAATAGAGACCCGAGATCTAAAAGTCAAACATCGGTCAAACATTTCAAATTCATTAAACCTTAAACTTTCAAATTTCTAGAAAATGCGATCACTCGGGCTAGGGATTTTCGAATTCGATCCCGAGGTTACGCCTAAGTCCCAAATCATGATACGGACCCATCGGGAGCGTCAAAATACGAATTCGGGTCTATTTTCTCAAAACGTTGACCGAAGTCAACCCAAATGAATTTCAAGGCAAAATTTCATGTTTTTCTCAGTTATTTACATAAAACCTTTCTGGAAAGTAGCCCTGACTGTGCACGCAAAATCGAGAAAGGACAAACTGAGGTGTTTAGGGCTTGGAAACAAAAAATTGGGTTCTAAAACATCACAATCTATTTTCCCTTCTTTAATATTGCAGTCAAGTCATTGAGAGGAATGATAATACGATAGATGTTGCTCATAGAAGTTTATCAATTATATATAGAGCAATGTTTCTTCCAAAATATAAATTGAATTAATGAGTCACTAAGTTATTTATCGTGGAAACCCACTTAGACTTTAATTTTAGGGAATTAACCAGTCTTAAGATTAATTGTTTTGCCTAAAATTCAACCCTAAGTGGATTTTCGTGATCACGAGAAACTTGGTGACTCATCGATTCAACTATAAAGCATTGCTTATTCTAGAATCTAAACTAAATTAATGAGTCACCAAATTATAATTCATCACATGAATTCACTTAGACTTGAGTTGGAGGGAATTAACCAGCATTAAGAATAATTGTTTTGCTTCAAATTCAAACCTAAGTGGATTTCCACGATCATGAGAAACTTGGTGACTCATTGATTTAATTATAGAGCAACACTTCTACCAGAATCTAAATTAAGTTATCGAGTCACCAATTTATAATTTGTCACGGGAACCCACTTAGGCTTGAATTTGAGGGAATTAACCAGCCTTAAGATTAATTTGTTTTTTCCTCAAATTCAATCCTAAATGGATTTCCGTGATCCGAGGAACTTGGTGACTCATTGATTTAATTATAGAGCAACACTTCTACTAGAATCTAAATTAAATAAATAAGTCACCAAGTTATAATTCGTCATAGGAATCCGCTTAGGATTGAATTTGAGGGAATTAACCAGCCTTAAGATTAATTGTTTTGCCTCAAATTCAATCCTTAGTGGATTTCCTGATCACAAGAAATTTGGTGACTCATTGATTCAATTATAGAGCAAACCTTCTTCCGGAATCTAAATAAAGTCACCAAGATATAGTTTGTCATGAAAATATGCTTAGGATTGAATTTGAGGGAATTAACAAGCCTTAGATTAATAGTTTTGCCTCAAATTCAATTCTAAATGGATTTTCGTGATCACGAGAAACTTGGTGACTCATTGATTCAATGATAGAGCAACGCTTCTTCCGGAATCTAAATTTAATTGATTAGCCACCAAGTTATAATTTGTCACGGAAATCCGCTTAGGATTGACTCTGAGGTAATTAACAAGCCTTAAGTGTCACGACCCGAAATTCCTACCGTCAGGACCATGATGACGCCTAACATTTCACTTACTAGGCAAGACAACATTAGAGAATCATTAAGACAATTCCTTTACATTCCAGTAATTAACAAAAGATAATCTATAACGAGTTAAAAAGAGTGCGGAAATATATAATAGCCTCAATATATACTACTACCCAGAATGTGGAGTAACAATTCACGAACTTCTAAGATTTTTCTACAAGTAAATGTCTTAAAGAAATACAACTATTTTCGAAATGAAAGAAACATTAACGTATGATGTATAGAAGGGGACGCCAGGCCCTGCGGGCGCTGGCATGTCTACCTTGGGTCTCCAATAAGATGAATCCTACAGCCAACCTCACGATCAGCTCAGACCAGCACCAAAATCTACATAGGAAGTTCATAGTGCAGTATCAGTACAACCGATCCTATGTACTGGTAAATGCCGAGCATAACCTTGACGAAGGAGTGACGAGGCTACGGTGGGTCACTCACACTACAACTTGTACACAGTATATATACGATAAAAGCAGAAAAGGAAGACAGAATAAGATAAAATAGTAGTTTACAAGAGATAATTACAACTCACGGAAGTAAGTCAACAACATTCAGATATTACTAATCCTTAAGTGCAATAAAGGATACCATAAAGCTAACACAGTTCGGGGAAAACATAAACACATAGGTTGTTGCGGTGTGCAACCTGATCCCACCGTACATCTCATATTCCTCCCTTATTTCCTCATAATAGCGTAAATAACAGAATATAAATAAAAGTATTGTGGCTTGCAACACGATCCCACCATATCACAATAACACAACCACAATTCACCCTTATTCCACCAAACAATTGTGATGACCCAAAAGGGGTCATCCCGTTTATTCTATATAATTCTGTGTTCCGAGGTTGTGAAAACCTCCTTCTATCTCACCTTGATTTACATGCGCAGCCCGAGTGCGTAGCCGGGAAGCTTTTATGTGAAAATTGATAAAAATGAAAAATTTTGTATTGGAAATTTGAATAAAGTTGACTTCAGTCAACGTTTTTGGTAAACGGACCCGGACCCGTGATTTGACGGTCCCGGAGGGTCCGTAGGAAAATATAGGATTTGGGCGTATGCTCGGAATCGAATTCCGAGGTATCAAGTCCGAGAAATAAATATTTAAAGAAAATTATTTTTCTGAAAAATATAAAGGTTTTTAAAAATGAAATTTGAGGCGAAACCTGTGATATCGGGCCCGTATTATGATTCTGAAGCCCGGTACATTTTCGACATGATTTATATGTGTCATCTGTGAAATTTGGTAAGAAATGGACTTAATTTGACGTGATTCGGACCTTAAATGCAAAACTTAATGTTTATAGAAGTTTGAATAATTTTCATGGATTTTTAGTTTAAATTATCATGTTAGTGTTGTTTTATGTGGTTTGAAACCTCGAGCGAGTCTGTGTTAGGTTATATGACTTGTGTGTGTGGTTGGATGGGGTCCTGGGGGCCTCGGGTACGTTTAGGANGGGGGGGGGGGGGGGGGGGGCTCAGGTACATTTAGGATGCTCATTGGGTGTTAATAGCACTTGGGAGACAGCTGAACCGTTGCTGGTTCTGGTGTCTCGCACCTACGATTGGCCTTCCGCAGGTGCGGCGAAGAGTTCGCAGGTGTAGAACTTAGCCCAAACCTCTAATCCTCGCAAGTGCGGTTAGTTTTCCGCAGGTGCGGCGATTTGACCGCAGGTGCGACCCCAGACTTTTTAGTGGGTTTTTGCACCTGTGATGATAGTTCCGCAGGTGCGGTCCCGGGGGCGCAGGTGCCGAATTACTAGGCAGAAAAGGGGCAGAATCGAGGGTTTATGTTATTTTCACAATTTTCGAATTGGGGAGCTCGGGAGAGGCGATTATTTGAGGCTTTTGCACCTGGGTAATTTGCGTAAGTGATTTCTATCCATTATAGACCAATTTCCATGTTTCCAATCTTAAATCCATCCTTTAATTTCAAAAAATTTGAGTAGAAAATGGGATAAACTTCATAGACCAAATTATTGAGTTTTGATTGGGTTTTTTACCTCCGATTTGAGAGATTTTCATATGTTTAGACTCGTGTGTGAATGGGTGTCAGGAAAATATAATTTTTACCCAATTTCGAGACGTGAGCCCGGGGAACTTTTTGGGCGAATTTCCTAATTTTCCGTATTAGCTTCGGACTTATTAATTATTTTGTTTCGTCATGATGATATTTACTCTATGCAATCAAATTGTCTAGATTTGGGCCACCCGGAATTAGGTACTCGTGGCAAGAGCATGGTATTGAGTTGGTTAGAGCAGTCGAGGTAAGTATCTTGCCTAATCTTGTGTGGGGGAACTACCTCTTAGGATTGAGTCTTCTATGTTGATTGTAGTCCGCGTACGCAAGCTGACGAGTGTGTACTCGAACTTATTTGCAAATAGATTGCCCTTCAGGGAGTTTTGGGTCCTTATGTTCCCCGTATATTAATTGAGCTTGTTATATATGAATTCCTGATTCCTAATCTCATCTCCTCCTGTTCAAGTTAGAAGTACTTGCCTAGCATTCCTTGTTTCTTATATGATGTTAATTGACTTAAATGAAGACTTCGTTTTTCCTACCGTTGTGCTATGTCTTCCTTCATATGCTGCCTATTTACTGAGCATTGTTCAAACTGAGTTTATTCGGTGAAGCTAATTGTCTAAGTGAGATTGGTTATAGCTGATTCCCTTGCCGGGATGATTTGGTTTCTTTGTTGCGAACTTGAATGAATAGAATCGTTGTTATATTTGTCTTGTTCTCCCCTCGTTATGTTGTTCTCTCTTTGTGCCTGGCATTCCTCTCAGTGGCTACCTCTTATGAGCAAGTTGTTACCATTTTTGTGATTTAAGTCTTTGTATTGATTTGCTCATCGCACTTTGTATTCGGCCTTGTTTGCTTTCGCGTCGGTTGTGGAATATATGTTGTTTCTGTCGCATTCTAGTTGTTTTCCTCTGTGTCTGCATTGCATATTTAAATTGGGACTACAGATAGAGATCCGTGAGCTTTCCCCATGTACTGCATTCCATATTTTAATTGGGACTACGGACAGAGATCCGGGAGCTTTCCCCGTGTACTGCATCACATATTTAAATTGGGACTACGGACAGAGATCCAGGAGCTTTCCCCTGTATTGGATCACATATTTAAATTGGGACTACGGACAGAGATCCGGGAGCTTTCCCTCTGTACTGCATTGCATGGAAAATTCTGAGTGGTGGACTGAGTTCCGGTAGTTTTATGATTGAGGAGATTTGAATCGAAAGATATAAATATATATATTGAAAAGCATAGCTGAAAAGCAATTATCTCCAGGAAAAGTTATGTCTAAAGGACTTATTTTCGAAAGTATAATTGAAAAACCTTTGTCTTGTAGAATGATGATATTTGAAAGAGTAGTACTTGGGAAAATATATTTTAAACATCACGTGTTTGATGATATTTGAAAGAGCAGTACTTGGGAAAATATATTTTAAACATCACGTGTTTGATGATATTTGAAAGAGCAGTACTTGGGAAAATATATTTGGAACATCACGTGTTTTGATGATATTTGAAAGAGCAGTATTTGGAAAAATATATTTTGAACATCACGTGTTTTGATGATATTTGAAAGAACAGTACTTGAGGAAATATATTTTGAACATCACGTACATTGATGATACTTGAAAGAGCAGTATTTGGGAGAGTGTATTTGAACACACCGTATTTGAAGAGACCATGTTATAAAAATTTCTCTTTATAAAAATATATAAATACACATTCAGAGAAAGTATGTTTCAAAGAAGAAATTTATCTATTCTGAAATGACTATATCTTCAAAGTTTTCAAAATGAACTCACGATTTAAAGGTTTTCACTCGAAGGTTTGACCAGTTTTATTGAGTTATTGGCTAAGGCCTGACGTGAATAAATTGATGCAGTTTTGAGTTGCTAGTGTTTTTATTGGGTTGAATTTCCCGCCATTTGGATTTCATTCTTTCCATTATCTTTGCGTATTTCTATATGTTGTCCATTGATCGTGACTATTGAATATCCTTCCGTATGATTCGATCGTATCGTTAATTACTTTGAGAAATCGTTAGATAAATATTTCGTTTCGGTCGTTATACATCTATGCCTTTTTACTTCTACACATTTTTGTGTGCAGCTTCAGGTTATGGTTGTTGGTAGCTGCGCAGATCGTCGCTGAGGAGACTCAAGGTAACCTGCTGCTGCGTTCACAGGCTTCGGAGTCACCTTCCTGTTTTATTTCTATTCAGCTATACTTACTTATTCCTAGACAGTTGTACTTAGATTTGATAGAAAGATTTCGTAGAGCTTATGACTTGTATTTACCGGGTTTTGGAAAATTGTAAACTTTGTCAAGAATTCTATTTCAAAATTTGAAAAAATTCCTTTATTATTGTTGTTGTTCAGTGAAAATGTTAGGCTTACCTAGTCTCTAAGACTAGGTGCCATCACGATACCCAACAGAGGGAAATTTGGGTCGTGACAACAATCCACCCTTATTACACCTATTGCGGCGTGCAATCCGTTCCCACCGTACAACATGAATTAACCCTTATTCCTCCTCAATATATCACCCTTATTCCACCTGTTGTGGCGTGCAACCTGATCCCACCATATCAATATTAATTACTCAGCATATACAGAAATTTTACAATTTGAATCACAGAACCTTTCACAATACTTAAACTTCAAACCGAAACAAATAGGAAGCTTGTACACCATGAAAGTTCACATAAATAATACATATAATTTGGCAGAGCATAAGTACTCGTCACCTCACATATACGCTGCTCACATGAATTTCATATAGCAAATAGGTCGAGGGTTCCTAATTCCCTCAAGTCAAGGTTAGAAACAATACTTACCTCGCTCCACAGGCCACTCAATGCTCAATTACATCTTTTCCTCTAGAATCCACCTCCAAACCACTTGTATCTATCCACAAATGACTCAATAATATCAAATATTGCTAAAGAAATCAATTACAATGCTTAAATTTAGATTTTTCAAGTCTTCCCCCACCAAGTAAAAAATCGACCCCGGGCCCGCTTGGTCAAAATTCGAGGTTCAGACCAAAATCCATTCACCCATTCAACCCCGAGCCCAATTATGTAATTTGTTTCGAAATCCGACCTCAATTTGAGGTCTAAATTCCAATTATGCAAAAATCCCTAATTCTACCGAAACCCCTAAATTCTACCATGAAAATTTTAGATTTTAGGTTGAAAACTCATGAAATGTAATGGGAAATTGAAAGAAAGTAGATTAGAATGACTTACCAACAAATTGTGGAAGAAAATCTCATGGAAGAATCGCCTCTAGGTCTCTTAGTTTTGAAAATTTTGAAAAAGTGGCCAAATCCCGTTTTAGGTTATGTTTTGAATAACTGGGCAACAGTGTTCATTGCGTTCGCGTGAACACTGTCGCGTTCGCTAAGAGCTGTGCCTTAATGACTTATGAGATCACGGGAGACACAACACGTTCACAAAGGTATAGCCGGCCTCACCTTCGCATTCGCGAGACAGGGCTCGCGTTCGCATAGACTCCCCCAGGTCCCTTGCCCAGCTTAGCTAAAGCTACACGTTAACGTAGAGAAAACCCACCCCAATGCTCCGCGTTCGCGGCCATAGTCTCGCGTTTGCGAAGCACAACACACCAGAACACCAGATGCAGCAAACACCAGATTTTTCTATGTCCAATTCACCCATAGCCTATCCGAAACTCACCCGAGTCGTCGGGGCTCCAAACCTAACATGCACATAAGTCCTAAAATATCATACGAACTTGCTTACGTGATCAAAACACTGAAATAACGCCTAGAACTACAAATCGGACACCAAATCAAATGAAATTTTCAAGAAAGCTTTAAAACTCTATTTTCATAACCGAATGTCCGAATCACGTCAAATCAACTCCATTTCTCACAAAATTCGACAGACAAGTCATAAATACTATAATGGACATGTACTGGGCTCCGAAACCAAAATACGGTCACGGTATCAATAAATCCAAGCAACAGTCGATTCTTAAAAATCATAAATCTTTCAATTTTCAACAAAAATCAATAACTCGAGCTAGGGACCTCCGAATTCGATTCCGGACATACGCCCAGGTCCCAAATTACTATACAGACCCACCGGGCAAAATACGGATCCGGGTCCGTTTTTCTCAAAACGTTGACCGGAGTCAACTTAAATGATTTTTTAAGGCAAAATTCTTATTTTTATCAGTTTTTAACATATAAACCTTCCGGAAGAATACCCGAACTGCGCACACAAATCGAGAAAGGCTAAAATGAGATTTTGTTGGGATCTCGAAACACAGAATTATGTTCTAAAATATAAGATGACCTTTTAGATCATCATATTAAGATTAATTATTTTTCCTCAAATTCAATCCTAGTGGATTTCCGTGATCACGAGAAACTTGGTAACTCACTGATTCAATTTAGTTGAATCCTCCTTTGTTTCATCTTGATTCTTTATCTTTCCATGCTTTCAAGTCTGGAAAATAAAAATTTAAGATAATTATTAATCAGATCTCTGTCAAGAAATCAAGGTTAAGGGAAAAAAAATGAAACCATGGTGTTGAAGTATGGACATAACAAGATAAGATATCATGTTAATAAGTTATTTCAGATATGGAATAAAGGTAAATTGAGTTATGTTTGCTACTATCTTCATATCAAAGCCACTAATGCTTCTCATCCCTCTCTATGAAGTGAAACAGTCAATAATTTAGTGGTTGATTAGTTCTAGGATAGGGGTGTTTTTAGCAAAATAAATGACAAATATTATAACTAGTTATTATAATAGCCTGGTTCTGATTTAATCTCTTGCCTTGAATTTCACTAAATTTTTTGTAATCTACTTCTATTAATTTGTTGCATGGACTCTTGTAATCCAGCGAACTCAATTTAGTGGGAAACTTTTTAAAATATCACCTCTATGCCTCTTTTATTAGAAAATTCGTGTCTCTGCACGTGCGTTGTGCGTTTGCTTTATATTGCTGAGCTAAAAATTCAAAAGTTGCAAAAATATTCTTAAAAATTGTGTTTGTGTTAAAAGATAAAATCCAAAGCCATAAAGATGATGAAATGAAACAAAACAATTAACAATGAAGTGATTAGTCTTTGAGATAATAGTATTTATAAGTAAATTTTAAACTTAGAAATGATCTGAAAAAGATAAAGTACGAGAATTATTTAGAAGTTTGCTCTGAAATACGTGAAAATATAACGCATTGAAAATTTGAAACTGCAAATAGCAAAAAATGTGAAGATTATATATATGGACAATATTAAGTTGTGTCTTAAATTTTGCTAGGCAACTTCTAAAATTTTAAGACAGTTTTACTGATTTACGGTTTTGTATATCGGCAATAATAAGTTGTCTTAAATATTGCACTGCAACTTTAAAATTTCCAAGATAAATTTTTCAATTTTTATTTTTGTACATGGACATAATAAGTTGTCTTAAATATTGCAAGGCAACTTTTAAAATTCTGAGAGAATTTTTCTTATTTATATTTTTGTAATAATGGAGGAATAATGTAATATTTTATTCAAGAACCTTATTAGTGAATAATATTTAGATCTATTAGAGTAACATTTATTAAAAGTATATTATAGTTTTGTACAAAAACATTATTGTTGTAACATTTGATTGAAGGACAAAAATTCATCTTTTAATAGTCATTTTAGTTTTTTAACTTTAGGGCTAGCAGATGGACCATAGTCATCATCTAGACATGCCAAATGACGGCCTTTCATACCAAATCAATGATTTTTATTTTTTTCTTTAGCGTTTGAAAGATTATTTTGAGAACGCTTAGTTTTTCATGTTTATATGCATAAAAAGGCGGTAATTATTTCATCTCTTTCCACGTCTATAACTGCCACCATGGTAATTGTAAGATGAAATCACAGAGCAAAAACAACAATTGTGTACTTTTATGGTGCAAACAAAAATTGTTCAACTCACCACCAAAATAACTGAGTCAAACTCAGTCTCACTAGGAGATAGAGTCAAATTCCCATGCTCCCTTTTCTCTAATTTATGTACGATAATTTTAGGGAGTTAAAAATAACTTCCCTGGTAACTTGCTCATCTTTATCTTCTGTACACGGGTCGCGTCAGTTTACATGGGCGACCTGTGATCCAATATCCAACAATAATGACCCTGGTTATTAAAAAATATAGAAGCTATGAACGAAAAATAAATATAGCGGTTTACCAGAAATATGTTAAGTAACAACTTCCGACTTTAACTACAGATAGAAAATAAACTTGCTTGAGAAATGCTATGCTGCATGGTTATATGTTCATGTTGAAGTGTATAACCATCTGATTTAAATGTTTAAGTTGTTAGAAAAGAAAAAATATTTATTTATATATATATTTTCAACGCTTACGCTTCACGTGCCAATTTTGTTTTCCCCGCATCGTTCAAGTATATGGAAATTCTTAGGCAATGAAATTAGAACTAGGAGCTCGGCCTCCTTTGATACCAAAAGAAAAAGGAAAAAGCTCAAATCAAGAACTACATTGAAGTCCTTTTTTTATGCATTCAAATTTAAAGTAATTGATGAAATATTATAAACAGTAAAGATGTTTACTGTGCACATTTCTTCTAGTTAAGATATTTCTTCGAGAAGGACAAATGAGGAAAACTTAAAAGACCTGTTTCCTTTAATTAATTAGTTCATATATCATATGATACGTTGAGATCAAACATAAAAACAATCTTTAATTTGACAAAATTAGCTGCCCTAGTACAAGGTTTTCCGTAATAGGTTAACAAATTACATTCAATTACTAAAAAATATTAGTACAACATTTTTTACATAGAAACGATGGCAAAACGTGAAGCTAATTATCTAATCGAACTAGATCTATTTTCCCTTCGTTAATATTACAACCAAGTCATTGAGAGGAATGATTATACGGAAGATATTGCTCATAGAAATTTACTATTAATTAAAGAGCAACATTTCTTCCAAAATCTGAATTGAATTAATGAATCACCAAGTTATAAATTCTCACGGAAATCCGCTTAGGATTGAATCTGAGGGAATTAACAAGCCTTAAGATTAATTGTTTTGCCTCAAATTCAATTCTAAGTGGATTCCGTGATCACGAGAAACTTGGGTAACTCATTGATTCAGTTTAGATGAATCATCCTCCTTTGTTTCATCGGGATTCTTTATCATGCCATAGCTTGAAGTCTGCAAAATAAAGATTTCAGATCGATGATTAATTACTTAGATCTAAGTCAAGAAATCATGGTTAAGGCAAAAAAAAAAAATGAAACCACGGTATTAAAGCATAGAAATAACAAGATATGCTATCATGTTAATAACTTACTCAAATATGGAATAACACTTCTCATCCTCTCCATGAAGTAAAACATTCAACAATTTGTACTACGAAGAGTGTTCTATGATAGGGGTATTTATAGCAAAATAAATGGAAAATACTGTAACTACTAATTAATTAATAGCTAATCTCTTGCCTTTGAATTGACTTAGATTTTTTGTAATCTACTTTTATT
>ML327993.1:0-34382 GCA_005239505.1 Nicotiana paniculata | reverse complement strand
AAAATGCCTACGTCATCTCCTAGACTAGCATAACCTACAATTTCGCTTCGATTAACACAGGGGGCAAGTTCTAGACTACACATGGTATCATAGAAAATCACTAAACGTCACTCACACATTGCACATGAATCAATCACAACGGTTTTATTCAACTCTCAAGTCAAGTAAGCACACAAAATTGAGAGAATTAAGAAAGCACACATTGCAGATGACTCAATCACAACGGTTTTATTCAACTCTCAAGTCAAGCAAGCACACAAAATTGAGAGAATTAAGCAATATTACACTATGTAGCATACAAGTCAAACAACTGATCTAAGGCGTCACAAAATAGGCTATTTATTTTTACTCAGGCATCACATGTCAAACCAAATATAAGGGAAAGCAGAATGTATGTCATAACTTAATATGCCGGCATCAAACATGTCATAGGGTATTTCTAAGTTACTCAGTTTTTTCCTAACTACTCTAAAAAAACAAAAATAATTTAAAGTACCCGGTTCAAGTTACACCCTTGGAAAATAACCGTTGCCCAAAGAAAAATCAAGGGCTACTACCTAACTATCCTACAAAAAAAAAATAATAAAATCCTATCGCATAGTTGGCCTTCAAATGGACTAAAATGGGAACCACACTGCCCAGGTATGCAACCACTATGGAGTCTTCATACCTGTTATGCGATCGCAAAGTGCATCGCATAACCTCCCTCGCAAAAACCATAGAGCAATAATGCGATAACTATGCGTCCCGCATTCATGAAATGCAATCGCATTGTAGGACACATAGCTGTCCTCAAAATGGACAGGAAGCTGTCCAGGTATGCGACCAATATGCAGTCCGCATACCTGTTATGCGATCGCATAGTGCGTCGCATAACGTGCAATTTCTGGAAAATTTAATCTTTTAAATCCTGGGATACTTTTTACTCAAAATAGGACCGTTTTAAGAATTTCTACAGTTATAACAACACAGGGACCTATTCGGGTATTATTTTAGACATAGAAATTTTACGGGTCCTTACACAAGCTGACAATACCAATCGGTGCCGATGTGGCCATATTATGAATCATCCAAAAATAATGTCTCTCTTATCTAAGGGTAAATATACCAAAATCTCATATACATAGATGTGCAGGCTGACGAGGCCGCCATGAACGTCTACAACCAACAATACCAAACTGAACCTGTACACAGGGCTGGCAAGGCCACAATACTAACATACAAAATACACAAGACTCATTTACAAGCCTTTAGAGATAATTGAACGGTATCATGGCCGGGAGAGGGCCTCGACTCAAACATGTATATATAAAATGGACTCCAAAGTCTAGACCTGGTAACTCCAAGGAAGTGGATCTTACCAACCAAGCTGATGTTTGAATCTGTCTACTGGGAAGGTCTATCCAACTTTCTATCAGGACCTGCAGGCATGAAATGCAGTGTCCCGAGCAAAAAAAACGTCAGTACAAAATAATGTACTGAGTATGTAAGGCAACATAATAACTGAAAGCTGAAACTGAGTTGATAATATAATAATTGAAAGTAATTAGGAGTCAAATATAATCTGAAGATATGCTTACCTACTTCTACTGACTCAACTCTCTCAATATAGTAAGTAAAATAGTTTTCCAACCAAATAAGGATCGGTATGTGTAACTGCTCAGCCGTAGTAGACTTGCTCATAGGCATTCGGCCATACTAGGCTTTGTATGTCGACCATCTGGGCTCGCTCATAGGCGCTCAACAACAATAGGCTCAGTATATAACTTACCATCTGATCTGAGGTTGCCCAATAGGGGCCTGCCCATCGATTATAACTCGATGGTGGTAAAAATACTGTAATACGGCCCAATAGGGTACTGCCAACCGATTATGGCTTGATGGTGGTGAAAATATTGTAATACTATATATATATATATATACACACGTATCATGTACACCCTCTGCTCTCTTGACTGGAAGAAGACAATAATTAACTTAATATAAAGTCCTGATGAGGGAGAAAATGAAGGAAAGATTTAGCCTTAACATACCTTATCACAATATGTACAATAATCACATCACGTCGCACCTTAATCTATAGAAATGATAATAATACTATCATTAAGTTACGGAAGGTACAACTATCGCACAACGAATGACAAGCTTATTTTACTATTTTATGGGCAGCATCTCCCCTATAATCTTTACTTCCTCCCAATTCGACATAAAACCAATAACAACA
Organism: Nicotiana paniculata; assembly: GCA_005239505.1. NCBI lineage: Eukaryota > Viridiplantae > Streptophyta > Magnoliopsida > Solanales > Solanaceae > Nicotiana > Nicotiana paniculata. The sequence goes on along the minus strand of ML327993.1, from coordinate 32,158 downwards.
AGAATACAACAATAACAATATGTATACATAATTTTCCAACCTTATATTCATCATAAAATATCACAAAACATCCCACACACACCCCAATCACTTCATACACAAAACGACAACCATAGTTATGCCAAACAACCCAAAAATGTAATGACGAATGACCAGCCCACCATTATGCCATTATGTGGTGTTTCTCCACACACTTTCTCCTCCAAAACTCCATAAAATAGTATCAAAATAGTCAACCCAATAACAAAATGAAACAACCTACAAAATTGTCCACTAGAAGTTGAATAACTCGAACTCAAGGCTTCCGATCACCGTCCCGTGAGTTCTTACAATTTTAGAACGAATTTATCTAATTTTCCAACAGAAAAAAATGGATGAAAGATGGAAGTATACTTACCTCATTTGGTGATATCTTAGCTCCTATCTTGGTTCTTCAACTCTCAAGTTTCCCTCCAACTAGAATTTTAAAATAAGAGAACATTATTTAGGACTATGTGTTGAATTTTCGGGAGAAGTTTGCAGGGGCTTATCTTTGAATTTTTGTTCTATAATTAGTGTAATATATTAAGGAAATCATCTGTTACTTTGGCCGACCCAACGAGCCCCTATTTGGACAGATTTGGTCCTTTAATTTAAGCAAGTAGGTGACACACCTACTTTTAACCTATTCAGTCTGAGTAATCTCGTAAAAATACAAATATCTCCCTACTCCAATGACGTATTGATAAATGATTTAATGAATTTTAAACTAGAGTCATAAATATTCAATTTGATAGGCGAATCATCCCGTAATTCTAAGTATAGTGGGAGAAAGGCTCATCTATATTTGACCTAATTTTCAGCACATTATGAATGTAACTTGTGATGACCTTTGCCAACTTTAGTTCCACAACTTTCTTGACATCAAAACATAACACACGACTATCATAAAACAAAAATAAATCATAAAATAACCTCCTTTTCATGTTAAGTACCCTCGTCTCACCCCAAAAGTACATGTTATAACATTCCCAACTTGTCTACTTTTGACGAAACTTATTTTCTTCAATTTGTTTAACTTCTAAGCCTTCCAACCCTCTTGTTACTTGTTATTCATGAACTTATATATTTGTAACCTCCACGGTAACATGATAACCTACTTTATGTACTTTCAAAGATGATTTCATTTCTGAGCTTACATCAAATAATTTGCAACGTAGTTTTATGTACGAAAACATAGGGTGTAACATCATTCCCCCCCCCCTCTCCCGGAACATTCATCCTCGAATGTTGAATGATGCTCTTATCTATCTCATAAGATAAAGCTCTTATGAATACTTTAATATTGTCATTTGTGTCTCGGCAATTCTTTTGTGAATAAATCCAAAGGCCAGGGCATTCCCCCATTTAGGCCTCTTTCTCACACCATGACCTGTGGTCGAAATTCTTCCAATCTGATAACTATTGTTACCTTCTGTCATGAAGCATGTATGACTCTATCCTTGTATGTGCGCCTATGAGACTCTTCTCTCCTTTTGACTCCAGCTTTTAGCCAATCTCTAGGCCTCACTTTGTGAACATATACAGAACTATAACAAGTTGTCCCTCTGGGAATCTATAGGTGTACTGAAGTTCTTCGCTCGATACTTTGTAAAACTTATGACTATTCTTATGTTTTGTTTCATACCCTTAGTTATCTATCCTTATGGATTTACTTCACCTAGGTAGGTCATACTATACCATAACACTTACTTCAATTTATTATTACCAAGGTTTTCTACCCAACTCAGGTTACTCTTTAGTTGCTTATCCTATATTTATAAATCTAAGTCCTTTAATGCTTCCTTATTACTGTTCATCTTAAGAATGGCGGCCTAATCACATCTCATACATTGGAACATTTATCCATCTATTACTGATTCACCTTAATGTTGATCTATAATGTACCAGTGATAACTTGAAACTTCTTATGTAATACATTGTCACTAGGTCTCATGTCTCATCATGGAACATCTGGAGTTATTTGCCTGATCCACCTAGAAATGATACTATACTCAATCGAATGCCTAAACATCATCCTCTTATCATTTATCACAATTACACCATTATTCTACACCAGGGCAACATTCCATCTCTTCTAAATGCTCCTAGTCCTAAACTCCTCCGATTTTATGTAGGCTATATTGAGATTTCTATAACTTACGGAAACCATCAGCTCTCTTGTTTTGATGGGCTTAATCCCGAGGCATTAATTGTTTTTGTCACCATCTCACACACATTTACCTTACTTACCTTTAAATCTCGCATCGCGTCTTCTTTCCTATCATAACTTCCCTTCAACATTGGTGGAATTCACATCCACAGCTTAAAAATCTATTATAATACTTGCACCCTTGATTCATACACAATCTGGTGGGAGCTACATATTGACTTCTTACGAGGATGGTACTCTTCTAACTTGCTTTATCATAGAGTTGTTATAGAATATAGTTGTTGTACTATCTTTCTTGTACTTCTTCTATTAAAATGATTCTGCAATATTTTGATCATGATTTCTATAATCATCTGGGTCTAACAATCAGACTCCTGATGTAACTCTCGAACTTCATCTTTCCCCTCAGCCTTCATGTAAGCTTAAGCCGTCTTACAATCTGCAGCTTAGAGAATTATCTATTACATTAGCCTTTCGTGGACTACGTTTAGCATTCATGTTATAATCTTCTAACTATTCAAGCCTTTGTCTTTGACGTGGACTCAATTATTTCTTTTAGCAATATACAGAAGTCTCCTATAGCTATAAGAATGTCAATATATATTCTGCATGGATAAAACTCCAAAATATTAGGTGCGTTCATAATGTAACTAACTCTGGGTCATAGATCGAATAATTCCTTCTGTGCTTCTCATTTGTCTTTAAAAATAAGCAATTTATTTTCCTAGTCGTTCTGCCACTTGCTCCATGAATACATGGCTTATCTTAGTGCCCATGAATAGTGGAATGTCCTGTAACTCATATGATATCAAATATCACTTTTGATTTTTACTTCCCATTCATTAGCTATAATAAGTGCCACTTTCTTATGGAGTGCATATAATGTTGTAATGAGACTATTATGCTTCAAGTTAGGGAATTTCCTGTAACTCCATTTCTTCTTCAAGTTATTATGCTTAGATTGAAGCCTTCTTCCCTATTTCCTCAGCTAATCGTTCATTGTAGTACTTAGGGAGACCTTCAGACTCTTGTAAAGTTGCAATCTTATTACATCATATACCCGACAAAATTTTTGATGTTCTTACTCGCCTATAATTATCATTAGTTACTTACCTTCGTGCATTTGTGCTCGTAGGCTTACTTCTGAACTCAAATTTTTATTATCTCCTAAGTGGCACTCTCTATTATTTCCATAACACTTATAGAGTACCTTTAACTACCCCAACTCCTATCTGAATATATCTCAAGGATTACGAAGTCTTATCTTCAAGACTGAATTCCCTATGTTGCGGTTTACTATGTTTACCTTGCACGAGCTGCTGATTTGTCTATATCTCTTGTCTAGCCATAACTAGGATCTTCCTGAATCAAATACTAACTACTTATTGGTTCATTAATATATATATATATATATATATATATATATATATATATATATATATATTCTGCCTAATCTCTCTTGGGTTATGTCATTTTTCTTAACTTACCCCTCACACTGGCTCCTTATTTATTTTGTGTCCATTCACACTTATTTATCAATAACATCCTGGTTGGGAACCCTAACTGCCTCTTTCTGACATCGTGTGTGCATAATGTTGTGGTGTCGTAACATATCTGTAGGATCTGAATAAATGCAATCTCATTCCTTTCGCCTTTTTACTTCATTCTTCCTTCACTATTCCATGGTTACCTGAACCACTTAACTCCAACTTAATACAATATTACACCATATCCCCCCCTTTAGGGGAGTACTAACATTTAATGCTATGAATATTTAGCTATATCATATTTGGCGTCTTTCCATATTTTCAATGACCCTTACTTGGCTTGCGGTACCCTTCTGTACCAAGGATAACTGAATCTTTTATGCACGAGAGTGATACCTAGTGTAACCGGCGCACTTAGTCCCTTAAGCATAACTATCCTAAGAGTGCTTGCTTTGGGGAAGGTCTTTCTGAATGACCTTTAAAGGTTATTCTTCTGTTATCCATTCTATTATTGCCATAACACAATCTCTGAAATTCTCACGATGTCAACGATTATCAAATTCTTCGGTCCCTAGTTCATTTTTATTTTGTCTTGTTTACTATCCCATAATAATTTCTCTTACTCCAGGGGATCTAACTTAGACTTCTGGTAATCATGGTTGATTAACCAACTCATATCTCGAAATAAGGATATGATTTATGGAATATACTCTTTTATTGTCCCAAGGCATGTCACCTCTTGTATTTTCCTTCACTTGACTATAGAGTTTGTCATCCTGTCATATTTTGATTTACCGTTATCACCCATTTATCACATCTTACTTATAATGCTTTACTTACTCTCTTCTTATTCTCCTGCTAATATTTCTATCTATCACTTTATTCTGAAAGCTTCAACAAAACATTCTTTCGCTTTTAGCTCCCCTTAGTCCATCCACTGGCTCTTCGGGTCACCTAAAATTCTCTTTTTACTATGGACGAGAACCATACTAAGGTAAATAGTTATCCCTTCTAGGATTTTAGTGTTACACCTCATGTTTTCGTACGCGAAACTACGCCATAACTCAATTGATGTAAGCTCGGAAATAAGATTCTCTTTGAAAGTATATAAGGTGATCTAATGATATTACATCCATATTTTTATTCAGCATACAAATGACTAGGTTGAGGACGAAGCACTTAAACGTGAGAAAGGAGATTTCGGACAAATAAAAACGAGTTGCTTGCCTACCCGATATGGTTTCTTCACAAACTTACTTTTCGTCCTACTTGCTTGAGCTACTCGACACATGTCTAAATTATTAAATGAGGATGAGACACATGTTTCAAATGGAAAAATAACTAACATGAATCACCTACTTGATTAAGTAGGTAAGAAGTAGTTGTATCACCTACTTAGAGCTTATGGATCAAATTAAAAAGGAATGAAAAAGGATAGAGATGGACAAGTCTTGGGGCAGCCCAAGACCCATCTGCCCAAACCCATTAGTGGGGCCATATAAACATAGCTATATATCAATTTCACTTAGAATCAAAATTCACCATCCCTCTCACTTTATTTCAACGTGAAGGAGCTCAAAAATATCATCCCAAGATCTCTCTCAAAGTTATCCTACGGTTCAAGACCAAATCCATAAGTTGGTAAGGTTCATTTCTCTCTTGGAAGATCAAGATCACCTAGTTATCTCTCTCTACTTTGTTGTTTGGGGTAAAGAGCTTGTTTGAGCTTGAAGTAAAGCTTAGTTGGACAAGTATTCTGGCTGCCAAAGTAAGCTATAACTTCTCCGGTATATTTAAGATCATCTATGTATTTCTAGTTGATTTGTTAAAGGAAATTAGTGAAGTAGGTTGAACTTCATGTTGAAGTGTTGTAGTTGCCGGACTATTTTGGAGTTGAATTCTTGATGTTTTATGGATGGAAATCAGTAGAAATAACTTAATAATACTATTTCAATTGTGGTTGATGTGTAGGAAGAAGAGAAGGCTTGGAAAGTGCAAGTTAGAACTTGGTTGTTAGGTGAGCTGGTGTGGACTATTTTGGTGATGTATTGTAACGAATATGAGGTTAGATATTGATATGTATGTGTGTATATATCTATATATGTGTGTGTGTGTGTGTGTGTTTGTTTGTTTGTTGACATTCTAAACATGTTGGTCTTGTTGTTTTATTTGAGGAAAATGAAAAGAATAAGGGAAGGTGTTGTCAAAAATTTTGTAGACGAGCTAGTCGCACATTTGAAGTTCTAGCTTCCATAAGATTAACAATGGTCCCTTGTTGTTTGTTGTAGATTGAAGTACTAACGGGCTGAATTTCGTAATGTGGTTAGGTAAACGACAAAGGTATGTTAAGGCTATCTGTTCTTTCCTTTTGGCATGATTCATACGATACAAACGAAACGAGAAAACATATAGCTTTCATAAATACCTCTATTCATAGAAGCAGTAGGGGTGCCTATGTTCTTGATTCCCCATGTGTCTTACTATTATATCTTCTGTTCATGGGTCTCAGAAAAATATGTAGTTGATAAAGTTTATCTGAACGCATATTCATCTTATGACATTCCGAGAGATCTTATTAACTTACTTCTTATGCATTGCATTCATTTATACATGTACATTGACCCATGACCAGATGGCTTTATATAAGTGTATATTATATGTATAGGGGTTATGGGGAAAGGTAATGGCGTTATATATGCACCGCCAACCTAATCAGTCGGTATACGTTGATGATTTCTCCCACAGTAGTCGAGATGATATGATGCGATGCCGTTAGAGGCTTGATGATGTTATGTACGCATATACCTATGCATGGTATGCCATTTATACACATATGCATGACATTATAAATGTTTCATGATTCACAGAGCTATTCAGACATACAGGTTGAGTCTTTTACTCCATGTTTCTTTCATGTCTATTATATACTGCTTTTCATGTCTTACATAATCGGTACTTTATTTGTACCGACGTGCCCTTTGCCTGGGGACACTGCATTTCATGCCCGCAGGTCCCGATAGACAGGTTGTCAGTCCTCCAAGTAGGATATATGCTCAGCGGAAGGTGTTGGTGCACTCCATCTGCTCCGGAGTTGCCTATTTGGTCAGTATGATTTGGACATTTATTGATTGGTATGGTGGGGCCCAGTCCCGACCTTTATGACATTTGTGTACCCTTAGAGGCTTGTAGACAGATGTCATGTATATCACTACTTGTATGGCCTTGTCGGCCTAGGTTTTTCATTTATAAATTATAATGTTAGCCGTATAGGCCTGTATGTCACATGTATAAGTTTGTATACCATGTTGGGTCATCCTATATCGAGTATTCCCTTATGTTTATTTTGGTTATCTAATGACGGCTTTCCGGTTCATTGTCCCATGATAGTATGATAAGAAGGATATGTTATGCTGGTACTTAGCTGAGTTAGGCACCGGGTGCCTGTCGCGCCCCTTTGGTTGGGTCTGGACAAAAGTAATATCAGAGCAAGTCTGTCTAGGGAGTCTACAAGCCGTGTCTACTAGAGTATTGTTATGGGTATGTCTTGCACCACACTTATAAGCAGGAGGCTACAAGGTATTTAGGACTTCTTACTCTAGATCATGTGGTAGAGCTCAGTTTTAAGAATCCAAACTCCTAAACTCTATTTATTCGTAATAGAATGATACCTACATCTAGAAAGACGATTGGTAAGAGATTGCATGTGGCTTTGGAGGATTTAAATCAGAAGAACTCGATTTTGCATGATTCTTATGATGAGTAAATATAAAGTCTTCAACAGATCATGTGTGTGCTAATACGTGTAAGCTTCTTGATAAGGAGTCCTGAGGCATGAATATCTATCCACTCATATGGTAAAAAGCAACGAGAGAGTCGGAAGATGGATACAAGTTTCAACAAATAAAACAAGCAAGGTGAAAGAAGGGTACGAGGTACCCAGTTAGTGAAGATTATTATTATTTACAATTCAGGAAGAGAGATATAAGCATTTTGAGTTACCTTCAACAGTAACAGAGGTATGTACAATTGACCGCACCCAACTCAGTTATGTCCTACGAGAGCTAACAAATATAGTTTAAGAGAAAGACATGATATCAGGCTCTAGTTGGGGTTAGAGTAACCCAAAATGGTGGATGGATTGTTAGCGTTAGCTGACATTTCCGAAGGATAGTGCAAACGTGGTAATAGATCTCCTTGTGAGACACCCAAATGGTGCACTCTAGAATTGTATAGTCATATATGAATACGAGAAATTTCAGAAATTTCAGAAGATAGGTAGTGGAATCCTATAAGGGATAAATATTTACCTTAGTATCACTCCCGCCCCTAAAAGAAGATAATGTAAGGTGACCCGAAGAGCCAGTGAGATGAAGCAAGGGGAGCTAAAAGTGACAGAATGTTTTGTTGAAGTTTATAGAATAAAGTGAATAGAGAAATATTAGCAGGAGAATAAAAAGAGAGTAAACGAAGGATTATGAGTAAGATGTGATACATGAGTGATAACGGTAATTCAAAATATGACATGATGATAGAGTCAATAGTCAAGTTAAGGAAAGTCAATAGGAGACGAGCCTTGAAATAATAAAAGAGCATAAGCCATAAGTCAGATCCTCATTTTGAGAAGTAAGTTGGTGACTCTAATGTGTTTACCAGAAGGAAAAATTAGACCCCGCAGTAATAGAAATCACTATGGGCTAGTGAACAAGATACATAAAACATAAGTTAGGGATAGAAGGATTTGATAATAGTCGGCATCGTGAGAATTTCAGAGATTGCGTTCTGGCAATAATAGAATGGACAACGAAAAAATAACCTTTAAAGGTCATTCAAGAAGACTCTTCCCTAAAACAAGCATTGTGAGAAGAGTTAAGCTTCAGGGACTAAGTGTGCCAGTTACACTAGGTGTCACCCTCATGACTAAAAAAATTTGTTATCCTTGATACATAAGGGTTACCGCAAGGCGAGCAAGAGTCAATGAAAAGGTGAAAAGACGCCAAAGATGAAGAGACGGTTGAAGATAGTGTGATATGGTACTAAGTAAGAGTTATATGGTTCAGATAACTATTGAGTAGTAAAGGAAGAATGCGATAAAAATAAGAAAGGGATGAGATTGCACTTATTCAAATCCCACAGATAGGTTACGACTCTAGAACCTTACGCAAATACGACGGCAAGGAGAGGTAGTAAGGATTCTCGCCCAGATGTTATTGATAAATAAGTGTGAATAAACACTTGATATATAAGGAGTCGGTGCGAGAGTCATGTTTAGACAAAGAAAATAACCCAAGAGAGATTACGCGGAATATAAATATGAGAATGGATTAACGAGTAGTTAGTAGTTGATTCAGTACGAGTCAAGTTACAACTAGATAAGAGGTCACACACAAATCAGTAGATTGTGCAAGATAAACATAGTAAAACCCAATATAGTGAATTCAGCCTTGCAGTTATAACATTGTAATACTTGAGATATATTCAGATAGGAGTTGCGGTAGTTAAAGATACTGTATGAATGTTAAGAAAATAAAAGAGAGTTCCACTGGGAAGATGATCAAAATATTAGTTCAGAAGCAACCCTACAAGCACAAGGGCATGGAGGTAAGTAACTACGGATAATTGTAGGCAAGGAAGAACATCAAAAATTATGTGGAGTATACGATGTAATAAGCTCGCAGCTTTACAAGAGTCAGACGATCCTCCCCAAGTACCCGTATGAAAGACTAGCTGAGGAAATAAGGAAGAGGTATTCAATGTTGCATGGTCATGTAATACAACTTGAAGAAGAAATGGTCATGTAAAAACAGTCTCACTACAACATTGTATGCACTCCATAAGAAAGTGGCACCTACCGTGGCTAATGAGCGGGAAGTAAAATCAAAGTAATATTCGGGATCAATATGAGTTGCACAAAAGTTCTGGAATGTTTGGAAACTAAGATAAGCTAAGTATGTACTCAACAAGGGAGCAGAAAGACCAGGAAAAGTAATTGCTTACGTTAACAGAAAGCTAAGAATGAACGGAAGGAATTATTCGATCAATGATCCAGAGTTAGTTATGTTATGAACGCACTTAAGATTTTGGAGTATTATCCATGCAACATATATGTTGACATTCATGCAGCCGTAGAAGACTCCGGTATAAGTTAAAAGAAAGAATTGAGCCCAGTTCATAGACAAAGGATTGAATTGTTAGAATATTATATCATGAATATTCCGTAGTGTCCATGAAAGGATAAAGTAATAACTAATACCATGAGCCGCAGATCGGATAGCTTAAGCCTACATAAAGGTTGATCAGAAGGAAGAGGAAACTAAAGAGTTACATCAACTAAGTAAATCAGGAGTCTGATTATTGGACCCATAAATATATAGAAATCGTGATTGAGAACATTGCAGAATCATTATTAATATTATAGGTACAAGAGATATAGTACAGCAGCCGTATTCTATAACGGCTCTACGATAAAGCCGTTAGAAGAGTGCCGGCCTCATAAGAAGTCAGTATGAAGCTCTCACCAGAATATGTATGCACGAGAGGTGCAAGTATTATAATAGAGCTTGAAGTTGTGGATGTGAATTATACCTATGTGGAAGGGAGGTTATGTAAGAGACAGAAGATGTGATGCGAAATTTTAAGGTAAGTAAGGTAAAGGCGAGAAACATACGAGATAATCAAGTGCAGAAGGTTGTGAATAGTCCGTACTTCAGATAGAAGGCTTGAAGCGCTATGATTCGTTATCCAGGAAGGATAATAGCGTCGTCAGTTGTCTTCACGCCTATGGTTTCTAGGTACCGAGAGGTCTATTTAAGAGAGTAAAGCAGAGTTAGAGACGATGTGATGTCTTGCTTGATGTTCCAGAATAACGTAAGGAAATTTATGGTGCAAGCAGGTTAAAAGAAGGTTGCGAGTAGTATAAATATATATATGTGCAGGTCGCATGCTAAAGTATGATGGAGCGACAAGGTTTTAGGAAGATAGGAGTAAGGATAAGAAAAAGCGAGTGAGATGGTAACAAGAATAGGTAAGGCCTCCGGATTAAGCCCATCAAAACAAGAGAGTTGATGGTTTCCATAAATAATAGAATGCTCAGTATAGCATAAATGAACTCAGAGGAGTCTAAGACTAAGAGCATTTAGAAGAAATGGAATGCTTCCCTAGTAGTAGAATAAATGTGTAATTGTGATAGATAAGAGAATGGCATTTAGGCCTTCGATTTAGTAATGATTCATAAGATGAATGTCATGACCCGAATTTCCCACCGTCGGGACCGTGATGGAGCCTAACATTGAACCTGCTATGCAAGCCAACGTTAATGTTTTTTTTACCTTATTCATTTATTTTTAACATATAACAGATGATGTACAAATCAGCAGAAATAAAAGTGCGAAAGAAAACAAAGTCTAACAACTTGATTAAATGCCATTATAAAATCATAATACTAAACCCAGAATTTGGTGTCACAACTTCACAGACTATCTATGAATACTACATATAAAGTTATGACAAAAATAAATACATTTGTCTCAAAATAAAGAAGAACATAATGGAAATAAAGCAGGAGGGGATGCCAATGCCTCCGGACGCCTACAGGACTACCTCGGAATCTCCAAAAAGGCTGAAGGCAGCCTCCTCACTCTGAGGTCTGTAGAGTCTTGTACCGGCGTCTGCACAAAAGTGCAGAGTGTAGCATCAGTACAATCGACCCCATGTACTGATTAAGTGTCGAGCCTAACCTCGGCGAAGTGGTGACGAGGCTAGGACACGACAACTAACTACACCTGTGCAGTTTAATCATATACGGAGAAAATAATAAAAACAAGAATTAAGCTACTAAATACAAGGAAAGGGGAACATACTGAGGGGATGAAATATCAAATAACGGAAATGAGAAATAAAGCAACAAATTAGATATCAATTTAAACAACCGAAGTAACAGCACAAAACAAGTGCACGACATCACCCTTCGTGCTTTTACTCTCATCCTCACCAAATAATAAATAGAACGCACGACATCACCCTTCGTGCTTTTACTCTCATCCTCACCAAATAATAAATAGAACGCACGACATCACCCTTCGTGCTTTTAATCTCATCCTCACCAAATAATAAATAGAATGCACGGCATCACCCGTCGTGCTTTTACGCTCATCTTCACAATAAATCAATAGAAACGACACGACATCACCCTTCGTGCTTTTACTCTCATCCTCACCAAAATAATAAATAGAATGCACGGCATCACCTTTCGTGATTTACACTCTTCCTCACCCAAAAAAATCAATAACAACAATCCGGCAAGGAAATCAACAATAATAAAGCCATAACACCCCGGCAAGGGAGTCAACAATAGAATCAATATCATCCCGGCAAGGAAAATAGCTATAACCAATCTCACCTAGTTACTCAATTTCACGTAGTAATTCTCAACTTGAACCAATACTCAACAATTATAAATACCAAATAAACACCACCAACATAGATAATTGCCAAATTAAACTCAAGTAATGCTTACATAAATCACATTATTCGACTCACGTCATGCTTTACACCAACATATAGATACTCGTCACCACACATATACGTTGCACATTATACTAACACGTAGCAAATAAGACACAATACCTATTCCCTCAAGCTAAGGTTAAGACAAACACTTACCTCGAATTCCACGACCAAACTCCATCCTCAATTACCACTTTCCCTTTAGAATTCGCCTCCAATTCGATTGTATCTAGACATAATTAGCTTTAAAATGTTAATAAATGCTAAATAATTCAACCCCAATGCTTAATCATAGGTGTTCTATCATTCTTCCCAAAAAGTCAAGAATAGACCCGGGGCCCGCTTGGTCAAAACACGAGGTTCGGACCAAAACCCGATCACCCATTCACCCACGAGCCCAAATATGTAATTAGTTTCGGAATCCGACCTCAAATCAAAGTCTAAGTTCCCAAATTTATAAAATCCCTAATTCTCCTAAAACCCTAATTTCTACCCTTCAACAACAAGATTAAGGCCTAGAAATCTAATGGGTGTTAATGGAAAATTAAGAAAACGAGTTTAAGAACACAAACCTAGAACTTGGTGGTGAAATCCCTCTTCAAAAATTTCCCCTAAGCTTCCTTGGTTTTGAAAATACGAAGTTATGGCTAAAATCTCATTTTCTACTATTTTAAGTGTTGGGCGACAGTATTCAGTGCGTTCGCATGAGCACACATGCATTCGCGAAGGGCAGCCTATTAGAGGACTTATGCGATCGCAAGAAGAGCTGTACGTTCGCGAAGGCTTAGCCCTTCCCCGCCTTCGCATTCCCATATAAGGGGTCGCGTTCGCATAGCTCGCCTAGGTTCCTGGCTAGACCCCTCCTATAACTGTGCGTTCGCGTTTGACCTCGCGCGTTCGCGTAGAGTAATTTCCCCAATGCTCCCCGTTCGCACCCAGATCTATGCATTCGCATAGAACAAATCCCAGCCCCAGGCCCACTTACTCTTCGTGTTCGGTGGGTTACCACACGTTCGCATTGAACAAAATACCAGACACCAGCAAACATCATTCTCACCAGATTTTTCTAAGTCAAAACCACTCCGACACCTATCTGAAACTTACCCGAGCCCTCGGGGCTCCAAACCAAACATGTACACAACCTTAAAAACATCCTACAGGCTTACTCGTACGATCACATCGCCAAAATAACATCTTAAACAACGAATTTAGCATAATAATCAAAGGAAAATCTCAAGAACTTTCAAAGTTTCAAATTTCACAACTACGGGTCCGAATCACGTCAAATGACCTCCGTTTCTTACCAACTTTTACATGCATCACTCAAATACTATATTAAAACTGTACCAGGCTCCAAAACAAAAATACAGGCCTGATACAATCAATTTCAAATATAATCAAATTTCCAAAAACTCTTATAATTTCAGTAAAACAATTACTTTCAAAATTTCATTTCTCGGGCTTGGGACCTCGAAATTCAATTCCGGGCATACGCCCAAGTCCCATATTTTCCTACGGACACTCGGGGGCCGTCAAATCACGGGTCCGAGTCCATTTACCCAAAATTTTGACTGAAGTCAACTTAAATTTAATTTTAAAGGAAAAATTGGTATTTTTCTCAGTTTTTCATATAAAAGCTTTTCGGATATACGCCCGGAATGTGCATGCAAAATGAGGTGAGATAAAAGGATATTTCAAGGCCTCGGAACATAATTTTGACTTATAAAATGAGAGATGACTTTTGGGTCATCACAATGAACCATGTAGGGATGCCATGAAATACAGCTATTGAAGTATAGTATCGGCCCTAGGTGGATCAGGAAAATCACTTCAAATGTTCCTCGATGCAACGTGTGCCCTAGTGACAATGTATTACGTAAGTGGTTTCAAGTTATCAGTGATAGATTGTAGATCAACATTGGGGTGAATCAACAATGGATGGGTAAACGTTACAAAGTATGAGATGAGATTAGGCTATCATTCTTTGGACAAACAGTAATAAGGAAGCATTAAAGGACATAGATTTGTAAATATAGGATAAGCAACGATCGTAACCTAGAGTTTGGTATCAGAACTCAGTAACGATAAATCGAAGTAAGAGTGATGGTATGGTAATGACCTACTTAGATGTAGTAAAGACATAGACGCCCGGAGGGACCGCTTGTCATTATTCTGTATATGTTCACAAAGTGAGGCCTAGAGATTGGCTAAAAGCTGGAGGAAAAATGAGAGAAGAGCCACATAGGTGCACATGCAAGGTCAAAGTTGTACAGAGTACATGATAAAAGGTAGAAATAGTCACGAGATTGGAAGAATTCCGACCATAAGTCGTGGTGTGAGAAAGAGGCCTAAAGGGGGGATGCCCTAGCCTTTTGATTTATTCACAGAACAATTGCCTAGAAGGCAAGGAGAGTACTAAAGTATTCGCAAGAGCTATAGGTTATGAGAATGATAAATGCATCACTCAACACTCGAGGACGAATGTTCCAAAGGGGGAACGACGTTACACCCTATGTTTTTGTACGTGAAAGGACGCCATAAGTCAATTGATGTAAGCTCGGAAATGAGATTATATTTGAAAATATATAAAGTGATCTAAGATATTACATCCCTATTTTCGTTCAGCATACAAATGACTAGGTTGAGGACGAATGCACTTAAACGCGAGAGAGGAGATTTTGGACAAATAAAAACGAGTTGCTTGCCTACCCGATGTGCCTCCTTCACCAACTTACTTTCCATCCTACTTGCTTGAGCTACTCGACACATGTCTAAATTATTTAAGGAGGATGAGACACATGTTTCAAAATGGAAAAAGAACCAACATGAATCAACGACTTTATTAAGTAGGTGCATCACCTACTTAGAGGTTGTGGATCAAAATAAAAGGGAATAGAAAAGGATAGAGATGGACAAGTCATCGGGGAGCCCAAGACCCACCTGCCCAAGCCCATTAGTGGGGATATATAAACATAGATTTATCTCAATTTCACTTATAAGCACAACTCATCATCCCTCTCACACGCAACGTTAAGGAGCTCCAAAATATCATCCCAAGATCTCTCTCAAAGTTATCCTAGGGTTCAAGACCAAATCCATAAGTTGGTAAATGATTTCTTTCTTGCAAGATCAAGATCACCTAGTTATCTCTCTTTACTTTGTTGTTTAGGGTAAAGAGCTTGTTTGAGCTTTAAGTAAATCTTAGTTAGACAAGTATTTTAGCTGCCAAGATAAGGTATAACTTATCCGATATATTTAAGATCATCTATGTATATCTTGTTGATTTGCTAAAGGAAACTAGTGAAGTAGGTTCAACTTCATGTTGAAGTATTGTAGTTGTTGGACTATTTTAGATTTGAATTCTTGACGATTTATGGATGGAAATCAGTAGAAATAACTTAATAATATTATTTCTATTGTGGTTAATGTGTTTGGAAGAAGAGAAGTCTTGGAAAGTGCAAGTTAAAACTTGGTTGTTGGGTGAGATGGTGTGGACTGTTTTGGTGATGTACTGTAATGATTATACACACACACACACACAAATTGTGGACATGTTGGTCTTTTTGTTTTATTTGAGGAAAATAAAAAGAATAAGGGGAGGTGTTGCCCAAAATTTTGTAGACGAGCTAGTCGCACATTTGAAGATCTAGCTTTTGTAAGCTTATCAATGGTCCCTTGTTGTTTGTTGTAGATTGAAGTACTAAGGGGCTGAACCGTCGTCATGTGGTTAGGTAAACTACAAAGTTATGTTAAGGATATCCCTTCTTCCTTTTGGCATGATTCATAAGATACAAACGAAACGAGCAAAAGTACAACTTTCATAAATACCTCTATTCATAGAAGCACTAGGGTTCCTATGTTCTTGATTCCCCATGTGTTTTATTATTATATCTTCTATTCATGGGTTTCAGAAAAATATGTAGTTGATAAAATTTATCCGAATGCATATTGATCTTATGACATTCCGAGAGATATTATTAACTTACTTCTTATGCATTGCATTCATTTATACATGTACATTGACCCATGACCAGATGGTATTATATATGCGTATATTATATGTATATGGGGTATGGTGTTATATATGCACCACCACGTGATCAGCTGGTATACATTGATTATTTCATCCACAGTGACCGAGATGATATTATGGGATGCCCTCAGAGGCTTCATGACGTTGTTGTCACGACCCCAAATCCTAAGCCGCCGTACGGCGCCTATCATGGAACTAAGCTATCCAACCATTTAAGATTATCAATATATTCCATAATTTCTCCAAAATTTAGCAGATTTTTAAAAATATCAGAAAGAGATAAAACAAATACACACTTTCCCAAAACCTGGAGTCAAATGTCATGAGCATCTATGACTGAAAATACAATGTACAACAGTGACTTGCTACAACAAAAGTTTGAGGTACAAAAGATCAAAAGAAACTATAATCTGAGGGAAGTAAAAGAGGTGAGTTGGGGACGCTGAGCAGCTACCTCAATCCTCGAACAACTCTAAGCTCGTCTGGAAATCAACTAGTGAGATGGTCTGGTACCTGGATCTACACACAGGGTGTAGGGGGTAACGTGAGTACGCCAACTCAGTAAGTAATCAATATAACTAAAAACTTGAGTGTAGTGACGAGCAATTTAAATCGTGTAAATCCATATAATGAATAACAGTGGAAATGAGTAAATCAAGTCAGAAATCTACAATTTCGAATATTTCATAAAAACTCCAGTTTCCATTTAAAAATCTTGTATGAAAACTTTTATCCAACATTTATTATCAGAGGCTCAGTGTAAAGAATAGTGAAAACAACATTTTCATAAAATATAAGCCCCTCGGGCATAGTATCACTCACAATAAAGCCTCTCGGGCAAGCCTCTCAGTCACTCGTGACTCCACTATTAGTATCTCATGCTCTCACTTAACACACAAACTCAGTAAGTACCATGAACACACACAACTGCTACGGCGGGCAACCCGCTCCACTATATTTATACATATATATATATTTATACTGTTGCGGCGTGCAATCCGATCCCCATATATATAACATATACTGCTGCGGCGTGCAGCCCGATCCATATAATAGTCGACTGCGCTCACAGGGGGTGTACAGAATCCTGGAGGGGCTCCTTCAGCCCAAGCGCTAGATCTGCTGTGACGTGCAACCTGATCCAATATGTATATTGCTGCGGCGTGCAGCCCGATCCATATATAACATATATTGTTGTGGCATGTAGCCCGATCCATATATATATATATATATATATATATATATATATATATATAAAATCTCTATTGCTGTGGCGTGCAGCCCGACCCACATATAATATATAACATATTTATTGTTGCGACGTGCAGCCCGTCCCATAACTATCCTCACATACTCGGAGCTCGACCTAACACATATATACTGTTGAGGCGTGCAGCCCGATCCATAACTATCCTTAAATACTCGGCTCTCGCCCTGACTCTGTCACCCTCACAAGCCACTTGAGCAATTCATCTCGACTCACGGGACTCAGCCCAAAATACTTTTCAGAGTTTTCAAAGCGGTGATAATAGTGAAATTAACAACAAGTAGGAAACAATGACTGAGTTCACAATTTACTAACAGGATAGTGGTAGAATAGTGTAAAAGTACCCCTTGAGGGTCTAAACAGGTCGGCACAAGGCCCCAAACATGGCTCACAGTCTATAACAAATATAAACTTCTAAAAGACAGGATGTCGTAAGGTTTCAAATCGAATACGCGGCTTAATAGTCGCTACGGGACGTACCAAGTCAAAATCCCTGTCGGTGCACTCCCCCACGTTCGTCACCTCATTTATCAACACAATATCAAACAACGGGGTGTCATACCCTCAGGTTTAGAGTTACAATCGTTACATACCTCAAAACAACCCAAATGCTACTCCGCGATGCGCTTTCCTGTAGAATTGTCTCCCAACTGCTTCGAACATAACCAAAATCAGATTAACATCATCAATATATGCTAACGGAACAAAACCCAATCAAAAGATATAAATTTTAACACAATTCTCGAAATTCGGCCAAATCCGAGCCACGGGCCCATGTCTCGGAATTAAATAAAATTTACATTATTAGAAACCTCATCCTCCAACGATTCTATACATACCAAAAGTTCCACAATCGGACCATGATTGCCCACTCAAATCACAAAAAGAATTTCAAAATTTCCTCCCCATTTTCCCCAACTTTTTCCACTTTGATTCTTCAAATTACAAGCCTAATCCGTACAAAGTAGCATAGAAACGAGCTTTATAGTCCGGGAACTTACCTCCACTGAAGGGCTTCTAATTCTTTCTTCAATTTTCTCTCAACCAAGCTCCACCCGCATGCAACAATAGAAGAATGACCAAAATTTCGCTGAGGCACTTTTTATACTGTTCTGCCCAGTTAATCCGCACCTGCAGACAATTCCTCACACCTATGGACCCAGGTGCGCACCTGCGAAATCCCACTAACAGTCCATTTCTCGCACCTGTGATCCCTTTTCCGCACCTGCGGCTTCGCAGGTGCGTCCTATGCTTCGCACCTGTAGATTCCTCCTACCTAGCCTCTTTTAGCACCTACGCATGGTCCTTCGCACCTGCGGCTCCCCATCCGCAGGTGCGGCCACACCAGAAGATTCACACCAGTAGTTAATTGCTGCAAAATTCCTATGTCCGAACCTCCACTAACCATCAGAAATCAATCCCGAGCCCCTCGGGGCCCCAACCAAACATACTAACACACCCCATAGCATTATTCAAACTTAATCGAGCCTTCGAAACACCAAAAACAACACAAAAACACCAAAATTACATCAAATTCAAACCTATGAGCTTTAAAACTTCTAAACTCGCCAATGATGCCGAAACTAACCAAAACACATCTGATTGACCCGAAAATTTGCACACATATCCAAAATGACATTACGAACCTGCCCCAACTGTCAGAATTCCATTCCGACCCCTATAGCCTATTTTCCACTACCGACCGAAAATCGCCAAAAATTAACCTTCGCCAATTCAAGCCTAATTCTACACCGGACATCAAAACATCATTCCGAACACACTCCTAAGTCCCGAATCACCTAACAAAGCTATTCGAGCCATAAAATCCACATTCTGAGGTCGTTTACCAATAAGTCAACTCCCATTTGACTTTTTGAACTATTAAGCTACTTCAAGAGACTAAGTGTCTCTATTCTCACAGCGACCACTCCGAACTCGAACCAACCGACCCAACACAACATAAATAGGCTAAGAAACATACAATAAAGAAGAAACGGGGGAAACGAGGCTAATCTCATATAACAACCGGTCGGGTCGTTACATCCTCCCGCTCTTAAACAGACGTTCGTCCTCGAACGGGTCTAGAAACATAACTGGAGTCTCGGATAAGTGAGGATATCTGCTCTGCATCTCCTGCTCGGTCTCCCAGGTTGTGTCCTCCATCGGCTGTCCTCTCTACTGAACCTTCACTAAAGCTATATCCTTAGACCTCAGCTTTCTGACCTGACGACCCAAAATAGCCACTGGCTCTACCTCATATGACATATCACCCTTGAGCTGAACCGTGCTGAAGTCCAAAACATGAGACGGGTCACCAACATACTTCCGGATCATCGAAGCATGGAACACCAGATGAATACTCGATAAGCTGGGAGGCATGGCAAGTCTATAAGCCACCTCCCCAATACTTTGAAGCACCTTAAATGTCCCAATGATCCTAGGACTCAGCTTTCTCTTCTTCCCGAACCGCATAACACCCTTCATGGGAGACACCTTCAGCAATACCTTATCCCCAACCATGAAAGACACACCCCGGACCTTTTGGTCCGCATAGCTCTTCTGCCTAGACTACGTCGTGCAAAGCCGCTCCTGAATCAATTTCTCCTTACCTAACGCATCCTGAACCAAGTTTGTGCCCAATAGCCTAGCCTTGCCCGGCTCAAACCAACCAACCGGAGATCTGCACGTCCTACTATATAAAGCCTCATACGGAGCCATCTGGATACTCGACTGATAACTATTATTATATGAAAACTCCGCGAGTAGCAGAAACTGGTCTCATGAACCCCCAAAATCAATGACACATGCAGGCAACATATCCTCCAGAATCTGAATAGTACGCTTCCACTGCCTGTCGGTCTAAGGATGAAACGTTGTGCTCAACTCGACCTAAGTACCCAACTCTCTCTGTACGGCTCCCGATTGCTCCGAATCTAACCAAAACCATATTAACATCATCAATATACGCTAAAGAAACAAAACTCAATTGAAAACTATCAATTTAGACACAATTCTCGAAATTCAGCCAAACCCGAGCCCCGAGCCCACGTCTCGAAATCCGATAAAAATTACATCACAAGAACCCTTATCCTCCCACGAGTCCGTGCATACCAATAACATCAAAATCGGACCACAATTGCCTACTCAAATTACCAAAAGAAATTTCCAAATCTTTCGTCCCATTTTTCCCAAATTCTCTACTTAATTCCTCAAATTGCATGGTGAAAATCAAGACAAATTCATGAAATTAAACCAAAAAATATTGAAGAACACTTACCACAAGAATCCCACTAAAAATCTCGTCCAAAATCTCCTTCCTCTGAGCTCTCAAATGGCAAAATGAGTTATGGTCAAGAATCCCCGAAATTAAAACTTAAACTGCCTGCCCAGACTTTTACTCTGTGCGATCGCGGAAAAAGGCACGCGATCACGACCAACAAAATGCTGCCCAACAAAACTAACCCTGTGCGATCACATAAACACATATGCAATCACGTAAGACAACTCCTCAAAGCAATGAGATCGTGACCAGCTTTATGCGATCTCATAGAGCAACTCCATCACCTCATTGCCACACGCGCCCACACAGTGCGATCGCAACAAGCCTCACGCAACTCCATTGTTCTGCCTCCTCCCACTACGCGACCGCGGAACATACATTGCGATCGCATAACACAATTTCTGATGCCTCACCAACCAACCCCATGCAATCGCAGCCTTACCATTGCGATCACATACAAGGAAACCAGATCAAGAAAACACATCAGCAACAATAGTCCTTTTTAGGCCAAACACACTCCATTAACCACCCGAGGCCCCCGGGACCACAACCAAACCTACCAACATACCCCATAACATCATTCAAACTTAGTCGAGCCTTCAAAACACCAAAACAACGCAAAAACACAAAAATTACATCAAATTCAAGCCTATGAACTTTGGAACTTCTAAATTTCGCCAATGATGCCGAAACCAACCAAAACACATTTGATTGACCTAAAAATTTGCATACATATCCAAAATGACATTACGAACCTTTTCCAACTTTCGTAATTCTATTCCTACGCCAATAGCCTATTTTCCACTGCCGACCGGAAATCGCAAAAAACTAACTTTCGCCAATTCAAGCCTAATTCTACTCCTGACATCAAAACTTCATTCCGAACACACTCCTAAGTCCCAAATCACCTAACGAAGCTATTTGAGAAATAAAATCCACATTCTGTGGTTGTTTACCAATAAGTCAACTCCCAGTTGACTTTTTCGACTATTAAGCCAAGTTAAGAGACTAAGTGTCTCATTTCTCTCCAAAAATTGCTTCGAACCCGAGCCAAATAATCTAACATAACATAATGAAGTTGAACCACATTTAATGAAGCAGAAATGGGGGAAACGAGGCTAAACTCTCAGAACGACCGGCGGGTCGTTACATCCTCCCCCACTTAAACATACGTTCTTCCTTGAACGGGCCAAGAGTTTTTCTCCAACACCATCAAACTGCCGCGTAGCCTACCATGCACATACTCACGGATGATGCCACGTCACCCTATCCCATATAGGTCCAATAGCACAACACAATTGAAATTTTGAAATCCAATCCTGACCCATAAACCTTAGAACCAAATTCCCACTTCTGTAATAATATACAAGATCAAAATTCCATAACTATTAACTAAACAAGTCTGAATATGCTGAATCAAGACATATACGCACCCCAGATGAAATCACATAATACGTTGCATGACTCAAACACCGAGAGAGATAACTCCTAATCACAATAGTTGCTCAGAACAACCCAATGCCGGTACATAACCTCTTATCAAGAAATGCCTCGCTCTAACACTTCCATATACTGCTGATGATGAAAGAAACACGTAGAAACTAACAACCATTCGTCCGATCAGTCAAACATGAAGCTCCCTCATCCCAAACAGAAATTATAGCAGATTTCTAAGCCGACTCCCGATATTTATCCTTCCAACTATGTTGTAGACAATTCTGAAAATATTTATTCTAGGTTCAATGATCTCTTCTCATCCATCACGACCACTCTGATGACATGACACATCGATACAATTCGAAGCCAAAACATGTGCAAATTGTGCACTTAATAACAATATCCCAATGTAATCAAATTAAATAAAAGATTCACACGAGAGAACTATCCTGCCATTAATAGTTACCAGCACTACATCATGCTAAAAGACTGGCACACACTGTAAAAATCAAAACACATGAATCCAATACCAAAGGTCATACCCCTATATAACTCCGCTACATTGCGATCTCATCCAAATGCTGGTCCACTTGAAATATTTCAAGACACATTGCCCAAAATAAATAACCATTCAAAATTCGACATCAAGTACTCAAAGTGCATTGTCATAACCACGGGGAAAACCAGACGATACCATGCCACCCGAATCAGAAGGTACATAACCAACGCGTCTCAACCTCGCAATACCCAATTACTTACCTTACTCAAATCTAGGTATAAATCCTAATTAGAACCGCACCATATGTGCATATAAAAAATAATCACCACTCCCCGCAACACCGAAGGGTAACTCATAGATCACTCCAGAACATGTATAACTCAATCACGATTAGATGGTACATTCCTCAACAATAGACATTCGGAGTCAGCAAGTCTGACCCGGTGCAGAACACACATTCCTACGGGCCTACCAATAACCCTGAATCAACTATGGTCACCCACAATAGATAGATAACTTACCAAAAATTTCACAATGATCGAATCATGGTACACACTAACATCCGACTAGCTTTGCTCGCATCTTGAAAGTTCATTACCACAAATATCCTGTTTATAAGAACTCTCAGTCTCGAAGTCCATGAAGTGCACCGATTACTGTATCTGATCTCAACTCCACCGCTCGAAATACATAACACATCCCAAATACTCACTCATTCCACGAGGGATACCCCTATAATTCTTCCGTGTTACCAAGAAACCTTGAATATCAACAGTCGATCCAATGAGAGAGCGCCGCAATACCAATGAAGTACCCTTAACTCCACACATGTCCTTTCTAAAATGTATACCCTCATCAAGCCACCCAACAGTGATATCATCTACCTAGCCATCTGAAACTGCAATTGCTACATAAGAATTTTGGTTTTGACCTTCCTTTTAGAACTGAACCGTGACCTCATATATGCAAATCTCAACTCTACCCAACATACCGCATACGCCATGCCATCCTAGGACAAATACGAGAACTCCACGGTTCCTTCTGAGCCACAAGAAACTACGTACCCAACTAGCCAAGAACATCCATTTGATCCCATTTAGAAGTAAACCACGATACATCACTTGCATCTCACGCCAGAGGAAAATATGCATCTTTAACCGTTGTAGAAACCATCAGGAACTATCCGAAATCTCTTTTGTGCAACACCAAACCGTAAGGACTGAATTCTTCTAACTCAACTAAGCTATGCAGGCCACCATCCAAGAGCATTGCTAAGAAACACCTATAAAAACTCATTACCTCATGAACACTCAAAGAACTAATCGTATCCCTTACCATGCCGATCCGACCTACTACCAAGTTGTCCTACTTACCCAAGTTTCTTCTGACTTACCTTCAAATTGATAATTCTCCTTGTCGTAATACCAAAATTCTCAACCCAGACTCACCACACGAGTCCCAAGCATAAAACAGTACCGTCTAAGTCTCATAAGCCGCCGAAGACTCTCTCAAATATCCCCAAAAGTGCCACATTCAAAATACTTACCCTGAAGATCTTGCGAATCTAAAGCCATTACCTTCACCTTCCTGATACTGATTTGTAGAATCCATGATGATGTATAAATTCCACAAGTCTTGACACCCTCCAACGTAAATCTCAATCACACTGACCAATTAGACAGAATCGACCTGACCCGTTTGCACACTAACATACTAGGAAAGTAATCCACTCACTTGAAGCCACAGGCAAATTCATACACTGCACACACTACAACTTTTACAATTACCTCTCAATCATTCCACGTAATTCATTTGCCCATAGAGTACATCACAACCTATATCGAAGAATTTTCATTACTCGAGTCGTTCCCAGACCCCACATCTGCAGGTCATAACTGATTTACCAACATACCTCGAACTGAAACCAATACACACAAAATCGTGTAATCAACTTATCATTAACAGACTCCCCCACTTGGCTCAAACCTAATGACCAAGACAACCAATAACTCACAATGCCCATAATAACACAACCCTTCTAACAGCTCAAGTCATCTGTAAATCTCGCATTCACCATTGTAATAGTCATGCCAACTTCCACAAGCGATCTAAGCTCACATTACAACATATATCATTTACTGGTAGAAGAGAACTTACTACAGAACATCATAAGGATCA
The DNA here is from genome assembly GCA_005239505.1 of Nicotiana paniculata. NCBI lineage: Eukaryota > Viridiplantae > Streptophyta > Magnoliopsida > Solanales > Solanaceae > Nicotiana > Nicotiana paniculata. The sequence goes on along the minus strand of ML327993.1, from coordinate 7,284 downwards.
CACACCGCAGGATAACCCGCAGGAGATACCCTTGCCTGCTTAGCCTCAACTGATATCTCTCTATACACTTCTGAAGACCATAACTATCACGCAATCACTACACCCTTCTGCATCTAAACACAAACAACACCTACCATCGAGGCATCACAATACGCGGTAAGAACCTGAAGCCGATGGCAGAACTAACACTAGAGCGGTGGTCAAATAAATCTTGAGCTTTTGGAAGCTCTACCCACACACGTCTGACCACATGGATACCCTTACTGGACACCACGTATCCCAAGAATGCTACGGAACTGAGCCAAGATTCACACTCGGAGGACTTTGCATAGAGCATTTCCTCCCTGAACCCTTATAATGCCATCCTCAAATACTGAGTATGCTACTCCTGGCTAAGTGTATATGCCAGGACGCCATCCACGAATACAATAACAAGGAGTGCTAATACGGCTGGAATACACCGTTAATCCAATACATGAACGCTAATGGGGCAATGAGCAGCCCAAAAGACATCACCAGGAACTCATAACCTAACAGAAAGATCCGCTTCAGTCCACAACTAAACAACATGAGAGGTGTTCCAATACGCTCACAACTCAAAGCCATATACCAAACCGAGATAGAAATCCAACACTCAATAGTTCTTGCCACATTCCTAGCCATCCCTTTTTTGTCACAATCAAAAAATTTGAACACAGCTAACCATCAAATCACACTCACCACGTAGCCATCTAGTCACCAATTCTCATCAATAAGAACACAAACATATATATAAGTCCCCAATGCACGGCTCACACAATCTAAACCTCAAGACTCAAGCCACAAAATGAATTTGGCCTCAAGTCCTCCAGACTGGCCCATTACCAACATGCCAAAATCACATGTCATCCATGGAAGTCACAAGCCATCGATGCACAACCGATACCAAGCGCTCTCGGACGCATTCGAATATATGGAAGGAACACTATTAGTTACACTATTGGCTGGATGAAATGGATTCGCACGACAAGAATTCAAGAATGTGAGATTTTCCTAAGGGTTCTGCAGCCTCTCGAAGATAAGTACAGACGTCTCCGTACTGATCCGCAAGAATCTACTAAACCTGCTCATGACGGGTGAGTCCAATGTAACCGAGCGCTCTGATACCAACTTGTCACGACCCCAAAAGTAAGCCAGTCGTGATGGCGCCTATCGTGGAAATAGGCCAGCCAAAACTACACTCGAATCGTAATAAGCTTCCATTTACATATTTACTGACTGATAAACCGTAAGGGTTTCTTTTGAACATTTTTAAAACAGTTAAAGCTATACCGAATATTAAATACAACCCCCGAGATCCCGGAATCACTGTGTCATGAGCATCTAAGAAATATACCAACAAGTCTACTATTATATTACAAAACCTCCAAATGGATAACTAGATACAACAAAAGAATGGAAAACAGAGATGTTGCGGACGCTGAACAGCTACCTCTGTATCCCGAACTGCGGCCCCACACGGAACAAATGGCTAACGCTTAGTATCAGCACCTGTATCTACACACAAGGGTGCATGGGGTAATGTGACTATGCCAACTCAGTAGTAATGAAAATAAATCAAGTCAGAGCAGTAAGAAAACACATAAACCAAATCATCATTTCACAATAAGCACATCCTTTCTTTCCAACAATGTATACATTAAATCATCATGCTTATAAGCCGATTTCAGTGAAATCATTTGGAAATATACTTGCCAATAGTTTCAACACAACTTTCAAGAAGTTTAGTGTAAAAATGATAATAGTCATAAAAAGCCCCTCGGGCAAAACATATTTCATAAGTTCGGAGTGAAAGTTGTAAAATCATAAGTAGCCCCTCGGGCAAAAAAAGTATAAGACATTGACCCTCGGGCATGCCTCATAGTCACTCATAATCAGCCCCTCAGGCATACCTCACATTCACTCATAATCAGCCACTCGGGCGTACCTCACAGTCACTCATTCCTCCCAATCACTCGTCACTCGACACTTGACACTCAGCACTCGCACTCAATAGGTACCTACGCTCACTGGGAGTGTGTACAGACTTCGGAAGGGCTCCTTCCGCCCAAGCGCTAATATCAAGACACTTCGTGGCGTATCATATCCTCACATTCAGGCCCTCGGCCTCACTCAGTCAGAATCTCTCAAAAGGCCCTCAGACGTATTAGTAAAATGGGGTACTCGACCTAAAACATCATTTTATATCTCAAAAATAGTGCAAAATCAGGCTGAGTTTCGAAAACGGTTAAGCAAAATATGATTGAGAGTGAATCATAAATCAACAGTGAGGAAATAGCAGTAAAAAGCCCCCAAGGGGTCTAAACAAGTCGGCACGAGGCCCCAAACATGGCTTATAGCCCGAATATATCAATAGTTTTAGAGCACAATTTAACATATGATATATAGTAAAAATACGCAACTCAATAGTTGCCGCGGAGAGGATCAAGTCCAATCCAAAAATCAGTACACGCCACATACTCGTCATCTTACATGTGCGTCATTCTAAAAATTGTGACAAATACGAAGTCCGGGGTTTCATACCCTCAGGACAAGATTTATAGCCATTACTTACCTATACCGGGCCACAATACTAATCCGCGATGTTATTGCCCCTCAAATCGGCTCCCGATTGCTCCGGATCTAACCAAAATTAGATTAAAATCATCAATATACGCTAAAGGAACAAAACACAATTGAAAACTATCAATTTAGACACAATTCTCGAAATTCAGCCAAACCCGAGCCCTGGGCCCACATCTCGAAATTCGATAAATATTACATCACAAGAACCCTTATCCTCCCATGAGTCCGTGCATACCAAGAACATCAAAATCGGACCACAATTGCCCACTCAAATTACCAAAAGAAATTTCCAAATCTTTCCTCCTATTTCTCCCAAATTCTTTACTTAATTCCTCAAATTGCATCGTGAAAATCAAGACAAATTCATGAAATTAAACCAAAAATGATTGAAGAACACTTACCACAAGAATCCCACAAAAAATCTTGTCCAAAATCTCCTCCCCCCCCCCCTCCCCGAGCTATCAAATGGCAAAATTAGTTATGGCCAAGAATCCCCGAAATTAGAACTTAAACTGCCTGCCCAGACTTTTACTCTATGCGATCGCGGCACGCGATCGTGAAGAACAAAATGCTGCCCAACCAAACTAACCATGTGCGATCATATAAACACCTATGTGATCGCGTAAAACAACTCCCCTAAGCAATGCGATCGCGACCAGCTCTATGTGATCGCATAGAGCAACTCCATCACCTCATTGTCACACGCACCCACATAATGCGATCACAACAAGCCTACACGGCCGCACTGTTCTGCCTCCTCCCACTATGCGACCGCGGACCATACATTGTAATCGCATAACACAATTTCTGCTGCCTTACCAACCAACCCTATGCGATTGTAGCCTCACCATTGCGATCACATACAAGGAAACCAGATCAAGAAAACACATCAGCAACAACAGTCCTTTTAAGGCCAAACACACTCTGTTAACCACCCGAAACACACCCGAGACCCCCGAGACCTCAACCAAACCTACCCACACCCCATAACATCATTCAAACTTAGTCAAGCCTTCAAAACACCAAAAACAACGCAAAAATACAAAAATTACATCAAATTCAAACCTATGAACTTTGGAGCTTCTAAATTTCGCCAATGATGCCGAAACCAATCAAAACACATCCGATTGACCTGAAAATTTGCACACATATCCAAAATAAAATTATGAACCTGTTCCAACTTCCAATATTCCATTCCGACCCCGATAGCCTATTTTCCACTGCCGACTGGAAATCGGCAAAAACTAACTTTCGCCAATTCAAGCCTAATTCTACTCCGGACATCAAAACTTCATTTTGAACACACTCCTAAGTCCCAATTCAACTAACGAAGCTATCCGAGCCATAAAATCCACATTCCACGGTTGTTTACCAATAAGTCAACTCCTAGTTGACTTATTTAACTATTAAGCCATGTTAAAAGACTAAGTGTCTCATTTCTCTCCAAATATTTCTCCAAACCCGAGCTAACCAATCTAACATAACATAATGAAGCTGAAACACATGTAATGAAGCAGAAATGGGGGAAACAGGGCTAAAATCTCGGAACGACCGGCAGAGTCGTTACACAATTCTAACTCATAGGCAACCTGTCCAATTCATCGAAGAATCTTGTATGGCCTAAAATTCCGTGGACTCAGCTTACCCTTCTTCCCAAAACACATAAAACCCTTTATTGGTGAGATCCTCAGAAAAACCCAATCACCAACCTGAAACTCCAAATCAAGATGTCGTACATCAGAATAAGACTTTTGCCTGCTTTGTGATGTCCTTAGTCATTCTTTTATCACTTTCACCTTCTCAATGGCTTGGTGAATCAAATCTGGCTCATTTAATTCTGTTTCACCAACTTCAAACCATCCAACTGGTGATCTACATCTCTTCCATCCTCATACGGGGCCTTCTTAATACTAGAATCGTAGTAATTATTGTAGGAGAATTCTATGAGTGGTAGATAGTCATCCCAATTACCCTTGAAATCCTGAACACAGGCTCGTAGCATATCTTCGAGTGTCTGATAGTACATTTGGTCTGTCAGTCTATGGATGGAATGCAGTGTTGAAATGACCTCCAAAATCTAGTGGTAAACTTATCATCTCGGTCTGATATAATAGATACCCACACACCATGAAGTCTAACCATCTCCTTGATATAAAACCTCGCATAATCTAAGTCGTGTAAGTTGTCTTAACTGGCAGAATGTGAGATTTTGTAAGTCGATCAACTATCACCCAGATGGAGTCAAACTTATGATAAGACCAAGGTAATCAAATAATGAATTCCATATTGATCGCTTCCCTTTTCCAAGTTAGAATCTCTATATTCCAAATCAATCCACCAGGCTTCTGATTCTCGATCTTTACTTGTTGATAATTAGGACACTGGGCTACAAATTCTGCAATAGTATTCTTCATGTTGTCCCACCAATACAACTCCTTAATGTCATGATACATCTTTGTCGAGCCAGGATGGATGGAATATCGGGACTGATTGATTTCTATCATAATGTTCTATCCCAGCCCTGCCACATTAGGCACACATTATCGGCCCTGGAATCTTAGTGCCTCTTCTTCTCCGACCTCGGAAGTTGTAATCTTATGCTAATGTATTCCCTCTCTCAATCGTACTAAGGTAGCTTCTTCGTATTATCGTGCTTTCACGTCGGCTACCAAAATGATACTGCCGTATTTTGTACCATAACACCTACATCATTAGAGTCTAACAATCTGATTCTCATATTGTCCAGATGATGAATCTCTTTAGTCAACCTTTGTCTGCCTGCCTCAATGTGTAGTAAGCATCCCATTGACTTACGGCTGAGAACGTCTACCACAACATTATCTTTACCGGGATATTACAATATCTCGACATCGTAGTCTTTCAGTAATTCAAGCCACCTTCACTGCCTCAAATTCAACTCCTTCTACTTGAAGATGTATTGTAAACTCTTGTGATCTGCGTAGATGTCAACATGAATGCCATATAAGTAGTGTCGCCATATCTTTAAAGCATATACTGCTGCAGCTAATTCCAAATCATGAGTCGGGTAATCTTTTCATGTTTCTTCAGTTGTCTCCGTGCATAAGCAATCACCTTCCCATTTTGCATTAATAGGAACCCCAAACCGATACTTGAGGCATCACAATATGACACATAACCTTCTGTTCCTTCTGGGAGAGTGAGGACTGGCGCGGACATCAATCGATTCTTCAACTCCAGAAAACTACGTTCACAAGGGTCAGACCACTGGAACTTGGTAGCTTTCTATGTTAACTTAGTCAATGGTGCTGATATAGAGGAAAACCCTTCTACAAACCGCATATAATATCGTGCTAGCCCCAAGAAGTTGCGGACTTCGGACAATGTTTTAGGTCTTCTAAGTGTCGACACAAAAACCTTCGTCAGATATGACATGTCACGCCCCAAAATCGAGGGGTGCGACCGCCGCTCAACCGAGTAAACCCGATTGAGCAAGCCTGTTAGGTTTCATTCTACCCAAACTAATTCATGAATAAAGAGGGTATGAACTCCATTAATCATACTTTGTAAATATTTCGTTAACAACTTCCATTTTATTTCCATTAGTAGTGTCAACCATAATATCAAAAATATTACAATTTTTATAGATATGAAGAAAAACATATTTGCCAAATACCGATATTTCTTATTTAATTTCCAATATCAAAACCACCCACAACCTGTCTACGGAGCCTCTAAGTACAATTAAAGAGTAATATGGAAATGCCGCCAACAAGGCTCCGGCTATACCTCAAAATATAAAGTACACGATAACCAAATGACACAGGACCCCGAAATGAAGTGGAGATCACCAAGTCAGCTGAAAGGAGTGTACCGCTATCACTGTTCACTGTCGCCTATTGTGGAACCACCTCGTCCATTAAAGATACAGCACCCCCAGAAGAAGGGACGTTAGTACTTGATGCGAGGCTAGAATTCATGGTTTAACATGTTATATCCCTACATTTTATGTGCGTTAATGATAAAAATACACTTTTTATGTGCATAATAGAGTCTATTTCATGTGTAGGTTAATTGGAGATGGAAGCCAAGCTAAAGGGATGCAAATACATCGAAAATACGCTCAAGAGGCGAGGAGGAGTGCACCGGGCTATAGCCGGGCGTTTGAGCCCAAACGCCTGACCCTGCCTGGCGTTAGCAAGGCGCTAGAGCCCAAACGCCTGAACTTGCCTGGCGTTAGCCAGGCGTTAGAGCCCAAACGCTTGCCTTATCCTAGCGTTATCCAGGCGCCAGAACCCAAACGCCAGGCCCCTGTTCCGGCTAAATTCGAGTTTTTGAAGAGTTTAAGTGTCTCCCGATTGGAATAGAAGTCTCCTACACGTTTAGGGTTTATCTCAAACATATAAATAGACCCCAAGNAACACTGATTTTTATCTCCTTAGTTCATTACTCTGTAATTCAATTATGCACGTTATTTTAGATTTGATATTTATGAATATGAGTAGCTAATTTTCTTAATCTAGGGTTTTGGTAGAAACCGTTGGGGGACAAACTTATGGTGATATTAATATAGTTTGGTTGATTGTTCATCTCTATTTGTTCAACTACGTTCTTTTTGTAGCTAATTGAATTGCCATTAATTAGCTGTGCCTATTTAGTGTGTATCTACTTGAGAGAGAATGCATATTAGGGTAATTGTTT
>ML327992.1:0-15747 GCA_005239505.1 Nicotiana paniculata | reverse complement strand
TTCCAGTTTAATTGCCATAAAATGCCAAAAAATTTAACTTGATCATTTCGAAGTATTGGTTATAGTTCCTTGGGTCGTATTTGATGTCCCAGAAAAATATCATGCAATCCGGTACCAGCTTCGTACCAAGGCGTCCGGCCTGGACCATGGCAGGCGATAATACAGGCACGACTGGCGGAATTCCAGTTTAATTGCCATAAAATGTCAAAAAATGTAACTTGATCATTTCAATTCATTGGTGGTCGTATTTGCTGTCCCGGACTAATATCATGTGATTCGGTACCGCCACCGTACCAAGGCGTCCGTCCTGGACCATGGCAGGCGATAATTCAGGCAGGACTGGCGGAATTCCAGTTTAATTGCCATAAAATGCCAAAAAATGTTACTTGATCATTTCGAAGCGTTTGTTATAGTTCCTTGGGTCGTATTTGATGTCCCGTACAAATATCATGCAATCCGGTACCAGCTCAGTACCAAGGCGTCCGACCTGGACCATGGCAGGCGATAATACAGGCACGACTGGCAGAATTCCAGGTTAATTGCCATAAAATACCAAAAAATGTAACTTGATCATTTCGAAGAGTTAGTTATGGTTCTTTGGGTCGTATTCGATGTCTCGGAATAATATCATGTGATCCGAAATCGGCTCCGTACCAAGGCATCCGGCTGGGACCATGGCAGGCGCAAATACAGGCACGACTGGCGGAATTCCAGTTTAATTACCATAAAATGCAAAAAAATGTAACTTGATCATTTCTAAGAATTGGTTATGGTTCCATGAGTTTTATTAGATGTCCCAGACAAATATCATGCGATCCGGTACCGACCCCATACGAAGGTGTCCGGCCAGGACCATAGGAGGCGATAATAATGACTGGCGAAATTCCAGTTTAATTTCCATAAAATGCAAAAAATGTAACTTTAACATTTCAAAGCGTTAGTTATGGTTCCTTGGGTTGTATTTGATGTCCCAGAAAAATATCATGCAATCCGGTACCGACTCCGTACCAAGGCGTCCGACCTGGACCATGGCAGGCGATAAAACATGCACGACTGGCGGAATTCCTGTTTAATTGCCAGAAAATGCCAAAAAATGTAACTTGATCATTTCGAACCGTTGGTTATGGTTCCTTGGGTCGTATTTGATTTCCTGAAAAAATGTCATGCGATCTAGTAACGGCTCCGTACCAAGGCGTCCGGCCTGGACCATTGCAGGCGATTATATAGGCCTGACTGGCGGAATTCCAATTTAATTACCATAAAATGCCAATAATGTAACTTGATCATTTTGAAGCGTTGGTTATTGTTTCTTGGGTCGTATTTGATGTCCCGGACAAATATCATGTGATCCAGTACCGGCTTCATACCAAGGCGTCCGGCCTAGACTATATACAGGCACGACTCGTGGAATTTCAGTTTAATTGCCATAAAATGCCTAAAATGTAACTTGATCATTCCGAAGTGTTGGTTATATCTCCTTGGGTAGTATTTGATGTCCTGAACAAATATCAAATGATCTGGTACCGACTCCGTATTATGGCTTCCGGCTTGGACCATGGCAGGCGATAATACATGCAGGACTGGTGGAATTCCAATTTAATTGCCATAAAATGCCAAAAAATCTAACTTGATCATTTCGAAACGTTGGTTATGGTTCCTTGGGTCTTATTTGATGTCCCGGAAAAATATCATGCGATCCGGTATCGGCTCGGTACCAAGGCGTCAGGCCTGGACCATGGCAGGCGATAATACATGCACGACTGGCGGAATTCCAATTTAATTGCCATAAAATGCCAAAAGATGTAACTTGATCATTTCGAAGCATTGGTTATGGTNTACCAAGGCGTCCGGCCTGGACCATGGCAGGCGATAATACATGCACGACTGGCGGAATTCCAATTTAATTGCCATAAAATGCCAAAAGATGTAACTTGATCATTTCGAAGCATTGGTTATGGTTCTTTGGGTCGTATTTACTGTCCCGAACTAATATCATGCGATCCGGTACCGGCTACGTACCAAGGCATCCGGCCTCGACCATTGCAGGCGATAATACAGGCACGACTGGCGGAATTCTAGTTTAACTGCCATAAAATGCAAAAAATTGTAACTTGATCATTTCGAAGCGTTGGTTATGGTTCCTTGGGTCGTATTTGATGTCCTATAGAAATATCATGCGATCCAGTACCGGCTTCATACCAACGCGTCTGGCCTGGACCATAGCAGGCGATAATATAAGCACGACTGGCGGAATTCCAGTTTAATTGCCATAAAATTTCAAAAAATGTAAAGTGATCAATTTGAATCGTTGGTTATGGTTCCTTGGGTCGTATTTGATGTCCCGGAAAAATATCATGTGATCCGGTACCGAATCCGTACCAAGGCGCCCGGCCTGGACCATGGCAGGCGATAATACAGGCACGACTGGCCGAATTCCAGTTTAATTGCCATAAAATGCTAAAAATTGTAACTTGATCATTTCGAAGCATTGGTTATTGTTCCTTGGGTCGTATTTGATGTATCGGAGAAATATCATGCGATCCGGTACCGGCTCCTTACCAAGGCATCTGGCCTGTACCATTGTGGCGATAATAGAAGCACAACTGGCGAAATTCCAGTTTAATTGCCATAAAATGCCAAAAAATGTAAATTGATCATTTCGAAGCGTTGTTTATGGTTCCTTGGGTCGTATTTTCATGTCCTAGTCAAAAGATCACGAGATCCGGTATCGGCTCTATACCAAGGCGTCCCGCCTGGACCATGGCAGGCGATAATACAGGTACGACTTGCGCAAGTCTAGTTTTATTGCCATAAAATGCCAAAAATGTAACGTGATAATTTTGAAACGTTGGTTATGGTTACTTGGGTTGTATTTGATGTCTCGGAGAAATATCATGCGATCTGGTAACGGCTCCGTACTAAGGAGTCCGGCCTGGACCATGGCAGGCGATAATACAGGCACGACTAGCGGAATTCCAGTTTAATTGCTATAAAATGCCAAAAAATGTAACATGATCATTTCGAAGTGTTGGTTATAGTTCCTTGGGTAGTATTTGATGTCCCGAACAAATATCATGCGATCTGGTACTGGCTCCCTACCAAGGCGTCCGGCTTGGACCATGGCAGACGATAATACATGCAGGACGGGCGGAATTCAAATTTAATATCCATAAAATGCCAAAAAATGTAACTTGATCATTTTGAAACATTGGTTATGGTTCCTTGGATTGTTTTTGATGTCCCGGACAAATATCATGTGATCTGGTACCGACTACAAACCAAGGCGTCCGGCATGGACCACGGCAAGCGATAATACAGGCACGACTTGCGAAACTCCAGTTTAATTGCCATAAAATGCCAAAATATGTAACTTAATCATTTCGAAGCATTGGTTATAGTTCCTTGGGTCATATTTGATGTCCCGTACAAATATCATGTTATCCGGTACCGGCTCAGTACCAAGGCGTCCGACCTGGACCATGTCAGGCGATAATATAGGCACGACTGGCAGAATTCCAGTTTAATTGCCATAAAATGCCAAAATATTTAAATTGATCATTTCGAAGCGTTGGTTATGGTTCCTTTGGTTGTATTAGATGTACCGGACAAATATCATGCGATTCGGTACCAGCTCCGTATGAAGTGTCCGACCAGGACCATAGGAGGCGATAATAACGACTGGCGAAATTCCAGTTTAATCGCCATAAAATACCAAAAAATGTAACTTGATCGTTTCGAAGCGTTAGTTATGGTTCCTTGGAATGTATTGATTTCCCAGACAAATATCATGAGATCCGGTAATGGCTCCGTACCAAGGCGTCCGACCTAGACCATGGCCGGCGATAATACAAGCCTGACTGGTGGAATTCCAGTTAAATTTCCATAAAATGCCAAAAATGTAACTTGATCATTTTGAAGCGATAGTTATTGTTCCTTGGGTCGTATTTGATCTCCCGGAAAAATATCCTGTGATCCAGTACCGACTTCATACCAAGGCGTCCGGCCTGGACCATGGCAGGCGATAATACAGGCACGACTGGCGGAATTCCAGTTTAATTGCTATAAAATGCCAAAAAATGTAAAATGATCATTTCGAAGTGTTGGTTATAGTTCCTTGGGTAGTATTTGATGTACCGAACAAATATCATGTGATCTGGTACCGGCTCCCTACCAAGGCGTCCGGCTTGGACCATGGCATGTGATAATACATGCAGGACGAGCGGAATTTAAATTTAATTGCCATAAAATGCCAAAAAATGTAACTTGATAATTTAGAAACATTGGTTATGGTTCCTTGGCTTGTATTTGATGTCCCGGACAAATATCATGCGATCTGGTACCGACTACATACAAAGGCGTCCGGCATGGACCACGGCACGCGATAATACAGGCACGACTTGCGAAATTCCAGTTTAATTGCCATAAAATGCCAAAAAATGTAACTTGATCATTTCGAAGCATTAGTTATGGTTCCTTGGGTCGTATTTCATGTCTCGGACAAATATCATGCGATCCGAAACAGGCTCCGTACCAAGGCGTCCGGCCGGAATTATGGCAGACGTAAATAGAGGCACGACAGACGGAATTCCAGTTTAATTGCCATTAAATGCCAAAAAATGTATCTTGATCATTTCGAAGCGTTGGTTATGGTTCCTTGGGTTGTATTAGATGTCCCGGACAAATATCATGCGATTCGGTACCAGCTCCGTATGAAGTGTCCGACCAGGACCATAGGAGGCGATAATAACGACTGGCGAAATTCCAGTTTAATCGCCATAAAATGCCAAAAAATGTAACTTGATCATTTCGAAGAGTTAGTTATGGTTCCTTGGGTTGTATTGATGACCTAGAAAAATAACATGCGATCCGGTACCGGCTCCGTACCAAGGCGTCCGGCCTGGACCTTTGTAGGCGATAAAACATGCACGACTGGCGGAATTCCTATTTAATTGCCAGAAATTATAAAAAAATGTAACTTGATCATTTCGAAGCATTGGTTATGGTTCCTTGGGTCGTATTTGATTTCCCAGACAAATATCATGCGATCCGGTAACGGCTCCGTACCAAGGTGTACGGCCTAGACCATGGCAGGCGATAATAAAAAGCCTGACTGGTGGAATTCCAGTTAAATTTCCATAAAATGCCAAAAATGTAACTTGATCATTTTGAAGCGATGGTTATTATTCCTTGGATCGTATTTGATGTCCCGGACTAATATCCTGCAATCCAGTACCGACTTCGTACCAAGGCGTCCGGCCTGGACCATGGCAGGCGATAATACAAGCACGACTGGCGGAATTCCAGTTTAATTGCTATAAAATGCCACAAAATGTAAAATGATCATTTCGAAGTGTTGGTTATAGTTCCTTGGGTAGTATTTGATGTCCCGAACAAATATCATGTGATCTGGTACCGGCTCCATACCAAGGCGTCTGTCTTGGACCATGGGATGTGATAATACATGTAGGACGGGCGGAATCACATTTAATTTCCATAAAATGCCAAAAAAAGTAACTTGATCATTTCGAAGCATTGGTTATCGTTCCTTGGGTCATATTAGATGTACCGGACAAATATCATGCGATCCGGTACTGGCTCTGTACCAAGGCGTCAGGCCTGGACCATGGCGGGCGATAATACAGGCACGACTTGCGGAATTCCAGTTTAATTGCTTTAAAATGCCAAAAAATGTAACTTGATCATTTCGAAGCATTTGTGATGGTTCCTTGGGTCGTATTTTCTGTCCCTCAATAACATCATGCGATCTGGTACCGGCTACGTACCAAGGCGTCCGGCCTGGACCATGGCAGGCGATAATATAGGCACGACTGGCGGAATTCCAGTTTAATTGCCATAAAATACAAAAAATGTAACTTGATCATTTCGAAGCATTTGTGATGGTTCCTTGGGTCGTATTTTCTGTCCCTCAATAACATCATGCGATCTGGTACCGGCTACGTACCAAGGCGTCCGGCCTGGACCATGGCAGGCGATAATATAGGCACGACTGGCGGAATTCCAGTTTAATTGCCATAAAATACAAAAAATGTAACTTGATCATTTCGAAGCGTTAGGTATAGTTCCTTGGGTCGTATTTGATGTCCCCGTACAAATATCGTGCGATCCGGTACCGACTCCATACCAAGGCGTCCGACCTGGACCATGGCAGGCGATAAAACATGCACGATTGACGGAATTCCTGTTTAATTGCCAGAAAATGCCAAAAATTGTAAATTGATCATTTCGAAGCGTTGATTATGGTTCCTTGGGTAGTATTTTATGTCCCGGAAAAATATCATGCGATCCGGCACCGGCTCCATACCAAGGTGTCCGCCCTGGACCATGGCAGGCAATAATACAGGCAGGAATGGGTGAATTCCAGTTTAATTTCCACAAAATGACAAAAAATTTAACTTGATCATTTCGAAGAGTTGGTTATGGTTCCTTGGGTCGTATTTGATGTCCTGGCTAAATATCATGCAATTCGGTACCGGCTCCGTACCAAGACGTCTGGCCTGAACTATGGCAGGCGATAAAACAGGCACGACCGGCGGAATTCCAGTTTAATTGCCATAAAATGCCTAAAAACGTTGGTTATGGTTCCTCTGGTCTTATTTGATGTCTCGGAAAAATATCATGCGATCCGGTATCGGCTCCGTACCAAGGCATCAGGCCTGGACCATGGCAGGCGATAATACATGCACGACTGGCGGAATTCCAGTATAATTGCCATAAAATGCCAAAAAATGTAACTTGATCATTTCGAAGCATTGGTTATGGTTCTTTGGGTCGTATGTTCTGTCCCAGACTAATATCATGCGATCCAGTACCGGCTCCGTATCAAGGCATCCGACCTAGACAATGGCAGGCGATAATATAGGCACGACTGGCGGAATTCCAGTTTAATTGCTATAAAATGCCAGAAAATGTAACATGATCATTTTGAAGTGTTGATCATAGTTCCTTGGGTAGTATTTGATTTCCCGAAACAATATCATGCGATCTGGTACCGGCTCTCTTCCATGGCGTCCGGCTTGGACCATGGCAGGCGATAATACATGCAAGACGAGCGGAATTCACATTTAATTGCCATAAAATGCCAAAAAATGTAACTTGATCATTTCGAAGCGTTGGTTATCGTTCTTTGGGTCGTATTTGATGTCCCGAACAAATATCATGTGATCCGGTACCGGCTTTGTACCAAGGCGTCAGGCCTGGACCATGGCAGGCGATAATATAGGCACGACTTGCGGAATTCCACATTAATTGCCATAAAATGCCAAACAATGTAACTTGATCATTTTGAAGCGTTGGTTATGGTTCCTTGGGTCGTATTTGATGTTCCATACAAATATCATGCAATCCGGTACCGGCTCCGTATCAAGGCGTCCGGCCTGGTCCATGGTAGGCGATAATACAGGCACGACTGGCGGAATTCCAGTTTAATTGCCATAAAATGCCAAAAAATGTTACTTGATCATTTCGAAGCGTTGGTTATAGTTCCTTGGGTCGTATTTGATGTCCCGGAAAATTATCATGCAATCCAGTACCGGGTTCGTACCAAGGCGTCCGGCCTAGACCATGGCAGGCGATAATACTGGCACGGCTTGCGGAATTCCAGTTTAATTACTATAAAATGCCAAAAAATGTAACATGATCATTTCGAAGTGTTGGTTATAGTTCTTTGGGTAGTATTTGATGTCCTGAAACAATATCATACGATCTGGTACCGGCTCCCTACCAAGGCGTCTAAATTGGACCATGGAAGGCGATATCAAATGCAAGACGGGCAGAATTCATATTTAATTGCCATAAAATGCCAAAAAATGTAACTTGATTATTTCGAAGCATTGGTTATCATTCTTTTGGTCGTGTTTGATGTCCCGGACAAATATAATGCGATCCGGTACCGGCTCTGTACCAAGGCGTCAGGCCTGGACCATGGAAGGCGATAATACAGGCACGACTTGCGGAATTCCAGTTTAATTGCCATAAAATGCCAAAAAATGTAACTTGATCATTTCGAAGCATTGGTGATGGTTCCTGGGGTCGTATTTTCTGTCCCGGACTAATATCGTGTGATCCGGTACCGGCTCCGTACATAGGCGTCCGGCCTGGACCACTGTAGGCGATAAACCATGCACGACTGGCGGAATTCCTATTTAATTGCCAGAAAATATAAAAAAATGTATCTTGATCATTTCGAAGCATTGGTTATGGTTCCTTGGGTCGTATTTGATTTCCCAGACAAATATCATGCGATCCGGTAACGGCTTCGTACCAAGGCGTCCGGCCTAGACCATGGGAGGCGATAATAAAAGCCTGACTGGTGGAATTCCAGTTAAATTTCCATAAAATGCCAAAAATGTAACTTGATCATTTCGAAGCGTTAGTTATGGTTTCTTGGGTCGTATTTGATGTATCGGACAAATATCATGCGATCCAAAACCGGCTCCGTACCAAGGCGTCCGGCTGGGACCATGGCAAGCGTAAAAATAGGCACGGCTGGCGGAATTCTAGTTTAATTGCCATAAAATTCTAAAAAATGTAACTTGATCATTTTGAAGCATTGGTTATGGTTCCTTGAGTCGTATTAGATGTCCCATATAAATATATTGCGATCCGGTACCGGCTCCGTACGAAGGCGTCCGGCCAGGACCATAGGAGGCGATAATAACGACTGGGAGAATTCCCGTTTAATTGCCATAAAATGCAAAAAATTGTAACTTGATCATTTCGAAGCGTTAGTTATGGTTTCTTAGGTCATATTTGTTGTCCCGGACAAATATCATGTGATCCGGTACCGGCTCCGTACCAGGCGTCCGGTCGGGACCATGGTAGGCGATAATACAGGCACGACTGGCAGAATTCCTGTTTAACAGCCAAAAAATTCAAAAAAATGTAACGTGATCATTTCGAAGCATTGGTTATGGTTCTTTGGGTCGTGTTTGATGTCCCGAACAAATATCATGCGATCCTATACCGACTACGTACCAAGGCGTCTGGCCTGGACCACGGGAGGCGATAATACAAGCACGACTGGCGAAATTCTAGTTTGATTGCCAGAAAATGCCAAAAAATGTGAATTGATCATTTTGAAGCGTTGGTTATGGTTCTTTGGGTAGTATTTGGTGTCCTGAAAAAATATTATGTGATCCGGTACTGGCTCTGTACCAAGGCGTCCGACCTGGGCCATGATAGGCGATAATATAGGCACGACTGGTGCAATTCCAGTTTAATTGCCATAAAATGCCAAAAAATGTAACTTGATCATTTTGAAGCGTTAGTTATGGTTCCTTGGGTCGTATTTTATGTCCCGAAGAAATATCATGCGATCTGGTACCGTCTCCGTACCAAGGCATCCGGCCGGGACCATGGCAGGCGATAATACAGACACGATTGGAAGAATTCCAGTTTAATTGCCATAAAATGCAAAACAAATGTAACATGATCATTTCGAAGCGTTGGTTATGGTTCCCTGGGTCGTATTTTTTGTCCCGTACAAATATCATGCGATCCGGTACCGGCTACATAACAAGGAAAAAAAGGCGTCCGACCTGGACCACGGCAGGCGATAATACAGGCACGACTGGCGCAATTCCAGTTTAATTGCCATAAAATGCCAAAAAATGTAACTTGATCATTTTGAAGCGTTAGTTATGGTTCCTTGGGTCGTATTTTATGTCCCGAAGAAATATCATGCGATCTGATACCGTCTCCGTACCAAGGCATCCGGCCGGGACCATGGTAGGCGATAATACAGACACGACTGGAAGAATTCCAGTTTAATTGCCATAAAATGAAAAAAAAAATGTAACATGATCATTTCGAAGCGTTGGTTATGCAATCCGGTACCGGCTACATACCAAGGAAAAAAAGGCGTCCGACCTGGACCACGGCAGGCGATAATACACGCACGACTGGCGGAATTGCAGTTTAATTGCCATAAAATGCCAAAAAATGTAACTTGATCATTTCGAAGCGTTGGTTACGGTTCCTTAGGTTGTACTTGATGTCCCGGAAAAATATCATGCGATCCGGTGTCCGCTTCGTACCATCGCGTCCGCCAGGACCATGTCAAGCGATAATACAGGCACGACTGGCGTAATTGGACGCGAGGACCATGTCAAGCGATAATAATGGCACGACTGGCGTAATTCCAGTTTACTTGCCTTAAAATGACAAAAAATGTAACTTGATCATTTCGAAGCGTTAGTTATGGTTCCTTGGGTCGTTTTTGATGTCCCAAAAAAGTATCATGCGATGCGGTACCGGCTCTGTATCAAGGCGTCCGGCCGGGACCATGGCAGGCGATAATACAGGCACGATTGGAGGAATTCCAGATTAATTACCATAAAATGCAAAAAATGTAACGTGATCATTTCGAAGCATTGGTTACGGTTCCTTAGGTCGTATTTTATGTCCCGAACAAATATCATGCGATCCGATACCGACTACGTACCAAGGCATACGGCCTGGACCACGAGAGGCGATAATACAGGCACCACTGGCGGAATTCCAGTTTAATTGCCAGGAAATGCCAAAAAATGTAACTTGATCATTTCGAAGCATTATTTATGGTTCCTTGGATCGTATTAGATGCGCCGGACAAATATATTACAATCCGGTACCGGATCCGTACCAAGGCGTCCGGCCTGGACCATGGCAGTCAATAATAACGACTAGCGAAATTCCAGTTTAATTGCCATAACATGCCATAAAATGTAACTTGATCATTTCGAAGCGTTAGATATGGTTCCTTGGGTTGTGTTTTATGTCCCGGACATATATCATGTGAACCGGTACCGGCTCCGTACCAAGGCGTCCGGCCTGGGCCATGGCAGGCGACAATACAGGCACGACTGGCAGAATTCCAGTTTAATTGCCATAAAATGCAAAAAAATGTAACGTGATCATTTCAAAGCGTTAGTTATCGTTCCTTGGGTCGTATTTGATGTCCCGGACATATATCATGCTATCTGATGCCGGCTCCGTACCAAGGCGTCCGGCCTGGACCATGGCAGGCGATAATACAGGCATGGCTGGCGGAATTCCAGTTTAATTGCCAGAAAATGCCAAAAAATGTAAATTGATCATTTCGAAGCGTTGGTTATGGTTCCTTGGTTAGTGTTTGATGTCGCGGAAAAATATTATGCGATCCGGTACCGGCTCAGTACCAAGGCGTCTAAATTGGACCATGGCAGGCGATATCGAATGCAAGACGGGCGGAATTCACATTTAATTGCCATAAAATTCCAAAAAATGTAACTTGATTATTTCGAAGCATTGGTTATCGTTCCTTGGGTCGTGTTTGATGTCCCGGAAAAATATAATGCGATCCGGTACCGGCTCTATACCAAGGCGTCAGGCCTGGACCATGGAAGGCGATAATACAGGCACAACTTGCGGAATTCCAGTTTAATTGCCATAAAATGCCAAAAAATGTAACTTGATCATTTCGAAGCATTGGTGATGGTTCCTGGGGTCGTATTTTCTGTCCCGAACTAATATCATGCGATCCGATACCGGCTCCGTATGAACTGTCCGACCAGGACCATAGGAGGCGATAATAACGACTGGCAAAATTCAAGTTTAATCGCCATAAAATGCCAAAAAACGTAACTTGATCATTTCGAAGCGTTAGTTATGGTTCCTTGGGTTGTATTGATGTCCCAGAAAAATATCATGCAATACGGTACCGGCTCCGTACCAAGGCGTCCGGCCTGGACCATTGTAGTCGATAAAACATGCACGACTGGCGGAATTCCTATTTAATTGCCAGAAAATGCAAAAAAATGTAACTTGATCATTTCGAAGCATTGGTTATGGTTCCTTGGGTCGTATTTGATTTCCCGGACAAATATCATGCGATCCGGTAACGGCTCCGTACCAAGGCGTCCGGCCTAGACCATGGTAGGCGATAATACAAGCCTGACTGGTGGAATTCCAGTTTAATTTCTATAAAATGCCAAAAATGTAACTTGATCATTTTGAAGCGTTGGTTATTGTTCCTTGGGTCGTATTTGATGTCCCGGACAAATATCCTGTGATCCAGTGCCGACTTCGTACCAAGGCATCCATCCTGGACCATGGCAGGCGATAATACATGCAGGACGGGCAAAATTCACATTTAATTGCCATAAAATGCCAAAAAAAAGTAACTTGATCATTTCGAAGCATTGGTTGTCGTACCTTGGGTCGTATTTGATGTCCCGGACAAATATCATGCGATCCGGTACCGGCTTTGTACCAAGGCTTCAGGCCTGGACCATGGCGGGCGATAATACAGGCACGACTTGCGGAATTTCAGTTTAATTGCCATAAAATGCCAAAAAATGTAACTTGATCATTTCGAAGCATTGGTGATGGTTCCATGGGTCGTATTTGCTGTCCCGGAATAATATCATGCGATCTGGTACCGGCTCCGTACCAAGGCGTCTGGCATGGACCATGGCAAGCGATAATATAGGCACGACTGGCGGAATTCCAGTATAATTGCCATAAAATGCAAAAAATGTAACTTGATCATTTCGAAGCATTGGTGATGGTTCCATGGGTCGTATTTGCTGTCCCGGAATAATATCATGCGATCTGGTACCGGCTCCGTACCAAGGCGTCTGGCATGGACCATGGCAAGCGATAATATAGGCACGACTGGCGGAATTCCAGTATAATTGCCATAAAATGCAAAAAATGTAACTTGATCATTTCGAAGCGTTGGTTACTTTTCCTTGGGTCTTATTTGATGTTCCCGTACAAATATAGTGCGATCCGGCACCGACTCTGTACCAAGGCGTCCGACCTGGACCATGGCAGGCGATAAACATGCACGACTGGCAGAATTCCTGTTTTTTGATTGCCAGAAAATGCCAAAAAATGTAAATTGATCATTTTGAAGCGTTGGTTATGGTTCCTTGGTTAGTGTTTGATGTCCGGAAAAATATCATTCGATGCGGTATCGGCTCCGTACCAAGGCGTCCTGCCTGGACCGTGGCAGGCGATAATACAGGCACAAATAGGTGAATTCTAGTTTAATTGCCACAAAATGCCAAAAAATTTAACTTGATCATTNGCCTGGACCATGGCAGGCGATAATACAGGCACGACTGGCGGAATTGCAGTTTTATTGCTATAAAATGCCAAAAATGTAATTTGATAATTTCGAAGCGTTGTTTATGGTTATTTGGGTCGTATTTGATGTCCCAGACAAATATCATGCGATCCGGTACCGGCTCCATACAATTGCGTCCGGCCTGAACCATGACAGGCAATAATACAGGCACGTCTGGTGGAATTCCAAATTAATTGCCATAAAATGCCAAACAATGTAACTTGATCATTTTGAAGAGTTGGTTATGGTTCCTTGGGTCGTATTAGATGTTCCGAAAAAATATCATGCGATCCGGTACCGGCTCCGTACCAAGGCGTCCGGCCTGGATCATGGCAGGAGATAATACAGGCACGCGTGGCGGAATTCCAGTTTAATTGGCATAAAATGCCAATAAATGTAACTTGATCAGTTCGAAGCGTTGGTTATGGTTCCTTGGGTCATATTTGATGTCCCAGAGAAATATCATGCGATCCGGTACCAGCTCCGTACCAAGGCGTCCGGCCTGGACCATGGTAGGCGATATTACAGGCACGTCTAGCGAAATTCCAGTTTAATTGCTATAAAATGCAAAAAATGTAACGTGATCATTTTGAAGCATTGGTTATGGTTATTTCCGTCATGTTTGATTTCCGGGAAAAATATCATGCAATCCGATGCCGACTATGTACCAAGGTGTCCGGCTTAGACCACGGTAGGCGATAATACAGGCACGACTGGCGTAATTCCAGTTTAATTGCCATAAAATGCAAAAAACATGTAACGTGATCATTTCAAAGCGTTGGTTATGGTTCCTTGGGTTGTATTTGATGTCCTGGACAAATATCATGTGATCCGGTACTGGCTCCGTACCAAGGCATCCGGCTGGGACCATGGCAGGTGATAATACAGGCACGACTGGCGGAATTCCTGTGTAATTGCCATAAAATGCAAAAAAATGTAACTTGATCATTTCGAAACTTTGGTTATGGTTCCTTGGATCGTATTAATTGCCCCGAACAAATATCATGTGATCCGGTACCGGCTCCGTACCAAGGCATCGGGCCTGGACCATGGAAGGCGATAATACAGGCACGACTGGCGGAATTCCAGTTTAATTTCCTTAAAATTCCAAAAAATGTAACTTGATCATTTCGAAGCATTAGTTATGGTTCCTTGGGTTGTATTTGATCTCCCGGACAAATATCATGCGATCCGATACCGGCTCCGTACCAAGGCGTCCGACCGGGACCATGGCAGGCTATAATACAAGCACGACTGGCAGAATTCTAGTTTAACAGCCATAAAATGCAAACAAATGTAACTTGATCATTCGAAGCATTGGTTATGGTTATTTAGGTAGTTTTTGATGTCCCGAAAAAATATCATGCGATCTGATACCGACTACATACCAAGGCGTCTGGCCTGGACCACGGAAGGCGATAATACAGACACGACTGGCGGAATTCCAGTTTAATTTCCAGAAAATGCCAAAAAATGTAACTTGATCATTTCGAAGCGTTGGTTATGGTTCCTTAGGTCGTACTTGATATCCCGGAAAAATATCATGCGATCCGGTGCCGGCTCCGTACCAAGGCGTCCGGCCTGGACCATGTCAAGCGATAATACAGGTACAACTGGCGTAATTCCAGTTTAATTGCCTTAAAATGCCAAAAAATGTACCTTGATCATTTCGAAGCGTTAGTTATGGTTCCTTGGTTCGTTTTTGATGTCCCAGAAAAATATCACGCAATCCAGTACCGGCTCTGTACAAAGCCGTCCGGCCGAGACCATGGCAGGCGATAATAGAGGCACGATTGGAGGAATTCAACTTTAATTACCATAAAATGCAAAAAAAAATGTAACGTGATCATTTCGAAGCATTGGTTACGGTTCCTTGGGTTGTATTTGATGTGCCGGACAAATATCATGCAATCTGATACCGACTACGTACCAAGGCATACGGCCTGGACCACGAGAGGTGATAATACAGGCACCACTAGCGGAATTCCAGTTTAATTGCCAGAAAATCCCAAAAAATGTAACTTGATCATTTCGAAGTGTTGGTTATGGTTCCTTGGGTAGTATTTGATGTCTTGAAAAAATATTATGTGATCCGGTACTGGCTCTGTACCAAGGCATCCGGCCTGGACCATGACAGGCGATAATACAGGCACGAATGGCGGAATTCCACTTTAATTTCCTTAAAATGCCAAAAAATGTAACTTGAGAATTTTGAAGCGTTAGTTATGGTTCCTTGGGTTGTATTTGATGTTCCGAAAAAATATCATGCGATCTGGTACCTGCTCTGTGCCAAGGCATCNGAAGCATTGGTTATGGTTCTTTGCGTCGTATTTGATGCCCCGGATAAATATCATGCGATCAGGTACCGGCTTCGTACCAAGGCGTTCGACCTGGACCATGGCAGGCGATAATACAGGCACGACTGGTAGAATTCCAGTTTAATTGCCATAAAATGCCAAAAAATATAACTTGATCATTTGGAAGCATTGTTTATTGTTCCTTGGGTCGTATTTGATGTCTTGTACAAATATCATGCGATCTGGTACCGGCTCCGAACCAAGGCGTCCGGCCTAGACCATGGGTGGCGATAATACAGGATCGACTGGCGGAATTCCAGATTAATTGCCAGAAAATGC
>ML327991.1:0-45295 GCA_005239505.1 Nicotiana paniculata | reverse complement strand
TTTCAACAACTTCAACCGAAAGATTTAGTATGAAAATGAAATAAATCATAAAGAGGCCCCTCGGGAAAAATATATTTCACAAGTTCAGAGTGAAAGTGGTAAAATCATTAGTAGCCCCTCGGGCAAAAACATGTATCATAATCAGCCCCTTGGGCATGCCTCACAGTCACTCATAATTAGTCCCTCGGGAATACCTCACAATCACTCATAATCAGCCCCTCGGGCATACCTCACAATCACTCATGCCTCCCAATCGCTCGTCACTCAGCACTCGGTGCGCTCACTGGGGGTGTGTGCAGACTCCGGAGGGGATCCTACACCCCAAGCGCTAATATCAAGCCACCTCGTGGCATATCATATCCTCACAAATCAAGCCCTCGGCCTCACGCAATCAGAACCTCTCAAAAGCCCCTCGGGCGAATCAGTAAAACGGGGTACTCGACCCAAAACATCATTTTAAATCTCAAAGTAGTGTAAATCAGGCTGAGTTTTGAAAACAGTAAGCACAATGTGACAGAGTGAAATCATCAATAATCAGTGAGGAAACAACAGTAAAAATCCCCCAAGGGGTCTAAACAAGTCGGCACGAGGCCCAAACATGGCTTATAGCCCAAATATTTTAGAAATCTTTAGAACACAATTTAACATATAGTTTAGAGTAAAATATGCAACTCAATAGTTGTCGCGGAGAGGACCAAGTCTAAATCCAAAAATCAGTGCGCGCACATACTCGTCATCCGACATGTCTGCCATTCTAAAATCAGTGAGAAATATGAAGTCCGGGGTTTCATACCCTCATAACAAGATTTATAATCATTACTTACCTCTACCGAGCCACAATACTAGTCCGATATGCTCTTTCCCCTCGAATTGGCTCCTGATTGCTCTGAATCTAGCCAAAATCATTTTAACATCATCAATATATACTAAAGGAACACAACCCAATCGAAAATTATCAAATTATAGAAGAATCTCGAAATTCGACCAAACCCGAGCCCTGGGCCCATGCCTCAGAATTCGATAGAATTTACATCAAAAGAACCCTTATCCTCCCACGAGTCCGTACATACCAAGAAAATCAAAATCGGACCACAATTGCCCACTAAAATTGCCAAAAGAAATTCTCAAATTTTTCCTCCCATTTTCCCAACTTTTTATCACTTTAATCCTTCAAATTACAAGCCTCAGAAAAAAATAACATAGTAACGACTTTAATAACCCGGGAACTTACCTCCACTGAAGACCCACGAATTCTCTCTTTAAATTGCCTTCAAATGAGCTCCAACCGCATGCAACAATGGTGAAATGAATAAAATTTCATGGAGGCCTCTTATATACTGTTCTGTCCAGCAATTTCGCACCTACTGCCACTTCTCCGCACCTACGGCTTCGCAGGTGCGGCCAACTCTTCGCACCTGCGGATTTCCCCTGTCTAGCCTCCTTTCGCACCTGTGCATGGCCTTTCGCACCTGCGACGTTACACCTGCGGCTACCCATCCGCAGGTGCGGCCAACACTAGAAACTTACACCAGCAGCCATAGGCTGCATTTTCTTAAGTTCAAAACTCCGCCAACCATCCGAAATCAATCCAGAGCCCCTTGGGGCCCCAACAAACATACCAACACACTCCATAGCATTATTCAAACTTAGTCGAGCCTTCGAAACACCAAAAACAACATGAAAACACCAAAATTACATCAAATTCAAGCCTATGAACTTTGAAACTTCTAAATTTCGTTAACGATGCCGAAACCAACCAAAACACCTCCGATTGACCTGAAATTTTGCACACATATCAAAAATGACATTACGGACCTGTTTCAACTTCCGGAATTCCATTCCGACCCCGATAGCCTATTTTCCACTGCCGATCGGAAATCGCCAAAAACTAACTTTTGCCAATTCAAGCCTAATTTTGCACCGGACATCAAAACTCCATTCCGAACACACTCCTAAGTGGGGGTGGGAGTTCGGTCGATTCGGTTCGGTTTGAAGAAATTCGGTTCAGTTATTTAGTTTTCGGTTTTGTAAAAGTAGTAACCGAAATCGAACTGAAATAAGTTCGGTTTAGTTCGATTTTTCTAATTTCGGTTCGGTTATTTTGGTTTGGTTTTCGGTTTGAATATTATCATATTGGGATCCTTCTATGTAATAATAGGACTGGCGAATTTGTTGTTTTTCCCCAAAACTTCGAAATTGTTGAAAATATTGTGTTCATAAAAAAAAATAGACTAAACTTTGCACACTACTATGGATCATAAAATTCAAACATAGTGTAAATTACAACTCTGTGTGAAATCCTCCCGGTATTTATCATATATGCTATGGAAGTTTTAATAGAGTGAAAGTTTTTAAGATTGGGAAGTTGATGGACTTACTTAATTGGGTTGGGTCTTTGATAGATTGGACCTAATAGTATTAATTTATTACCTATGGGCTTAGCCTATATATAACTTAAAGAACCTATATGCTAATAATTCGGTTTTTCGGTTAACCGAACTAAATAACTTAATAATCGAAAATCGAACCGAAAAATCGAAATTTTAAAATTTTAAACCGAAACCGACCGAACAAACCGAATAACCGAAATAAATTTTTTTTTGGTTCGGTCGGTTTATTCGGTTTCGACCGAAGTATGACCACCCCTACTCCTAAGTCCCAAATCACCTAACAAAGCTATCCGAGCCCTAAAATACTCATTTCGAGGTCGTTCACCCATAAGTCAACTCTCGGTTGACTTTCTCAATTATTAGGCTACTTTGAGATACTAAATGCCTCAATTCTCACCATGACCACTTTGAACCCGAACCAACCGGCCCAACATACATAAATGAAGCTGAACCACATAAAATGAAGCAGAAACGGGGGAAACAGAGCTGGACTCTCGGAACGACCGGTCGGGTCGTTACATCCTCCCCCACTTAAACATATGTTCGTCCTCGAACGTGCCAAGAGTTGTTCTCCAACACCATCAAACTGTTACGTAGCTTACCAGGCACATACCCGGGGGTGATCGCACATCACCCTATCCCATATAGGTCCAATAGCACAATACCGTTGAAATTTCGAAATCCAAATCCTGGCCCATAAACCTTAGAACCAAATTCCCACTTCTGAAATAATATACAAGATCAAAATTTCCATAACTATAAACTGAACAAGTCTGAACATGCTGAATCAAGTCATATACGCACCCCATATGGAATCACATAATACACCGCGTGACTCAAACACTCATAGCGATAGCTCTTAACCACAATAAGTGCTCAGAACAACCCAATACCGGTACATAACCTCTTATCAAGAAATGTCTCACTCTAACACTTCCATATGCTGTCGATGATGAAAGAAGCACGTAGAACTAACAACCATTTGTCCGATCAGTCGGACATGAAGCTCCCCCTTCCCAAACAGGAATTATAGCAGATTTCTAAGCCGACTCCTGATATTTATCCTTCCAACTATGCTGTAGAAAATTCTGATAATGTTCATTCTAGGTCCAATGACCTCTTCTCATCCATCACGACCACCCTGAAGACATGACACATCGATACAATTTGAAGCCAAAACCTGTGCAACTCGTGCACTTAACACCAACATCCCAATGCAATCAAATCATATAAAAGATCCACACGAGAGGACTATCATGCCATTAACAATTACCATCACCATATCATGCTAACAGCCTGGCACACACCATAAAAATCAAAACACACGAATACAATACCAAGCTCATACCCCTACATAACTCCGCTACACTGCGCGATCTCATCCAAACATTGGTCCACTTGAAATACTTCAAGACACCTTGCCCAAAATCAATAACCATTCGGAATTCGACATCAAGTACTCAAAGTGCATTGCCATAACCACGGAGTAAACCGGATGATGCCATGCCACCCGAATCAGAAGGTATATAATTAACACGCCTCAATCCCGCAACACCCAATTACGTACCTTACTCAAATCTAGCTATAAAGCCCAATTAGAACCTCACCATATGTGCATATAACCAATAATCACCACTCCTCGCAACACCGAAGGGTAACTCATAGATCACTCTAGAACACGAATAAACTCAATATCGAATGGTACATTTCTCAATAATAGAAATTCGGAGCCAACAATTACGACCCGATGCAGAACACACACCCATATTAGCCTACCAATAGCCCTAAATTAACTCTGATCACCCACAACAGATAGATAACTTACCGAAAAGTTTACAATGACGGAATCATGGTACATACTAACATACGACTAGCTCTGCTCGCATCTTCACATTTCACTACCACAAAATTACCTGTTTATGAGAACTCTCAGTCTCGAAGTCCATTAAGCATACGAATTGCCATATCTGATCTCAACTCCACCGCTCGAATACATAACACATCCCAAATACTCACTCATTCCACGAGTGATACCCCTATAATTGTTCCGTTTACCAAGAAACCTTGAATATCAACAGTCGATCCAACAATAGGGCGCCGCGATACCAATGAAGTACCCTTAACTCAAACACATTGCTCTTTCCGAAATGTATACCCTCATCAAGTCGCACCAATTAGTGATATCATCTACCAAGTCATCTGAAACTGCCCATGCTGCCTAAGAATTTATGACCTTCCTTCCAGAACCGAACCTTGACCTCACCTATGCAAATCTCAACTCTACCCAACATACCGCATATGTCATGCCAACCTAGGAAAAATACGGAAACTCCATGGTCCCTTCTGAGCCACAAGCAACTACGTACCCAAATAGCCAAGAACTTCCATTTGATCCCATTTAGAAGAAAATTCACTACACGTCACCCGCACCTCACGCCAAAAGAAAATGTGCACCCTTTACCGCGGTAGAAACCATCCGGAACTATCCGAAATCCCATTTACGCAACACCAAACCATTATGACTGAATTCTTCTAACTTAACCAAGCTACATAGGCCACCAAAAAAAATCAAAGAGCATTGCTAAGAAACACCCGAAAAAAACTCATCACCTCATGAACACCCAAAGAACTAATCATATCCCTTACCATGCCGATCCGACCTACCACCAAGTTGCCCTATTTTTTCCCAAGTTTCTTCTGACTTACCTTCAAATTGATACTTCTCCTGCCGTCATACCACAATTTTCATCCCAGACTCACCACACGCGACCCAAGCACAAAACCATATCGTCTAAGGCTCATAAGCCGCCGAATACTCTCTCAAATATCCCCAAAAGTACCACATTCAAAATACTTACCCTGAAGAGACTTCCTACGAATATAAAGCCATTACCTTCACCTTCCTCATATTGATATGTAGAATCCGTGATGATGTAGATACCACAAGTCTTGACATCCTCCAACGTAAGTCTCAATCACACTGAACAATTTAGGCAGAATCGACCTGACCCGTTTGCACACTAGCCTACTAGGAAAGTAATCCACTCACTTGAAGCCACAAGAAAATTCATACACTACACACACTACACCTTTTTACAATTTCCAGTAAATTATTCAATAGAACCCAATTACCCCAACAAAGTACATTACAACCTATATCGAAGAAATTTCCATTACTCGAGTCATTCCCAAACCCCACATCTGCAGGTCATAACTGATCCACCAATATACCTCGAACTGAAACCAATACCACACATAATCGCACAATCAACTTATCATTAACAGACTCCCCCACTTGGCCCAAAGCCAACGATCTAGACAAATAATAACTCACAATGCCCATAATAACACCACCCGTCTAACAGCTCTAGTCATCTGCAAATCTCGCATTCACATTGTAACAGTCACGCCAACTTCCAGCGATCTAAACTCCAATTACAACATAATCATTTACTGGTAGAACAGAACCTATTACAGAACTACATAGGGATCACACACCCTAGGACAACCCGCAAGAGATACCCCTGCCTACTTAGCCCCAACTAATATCTCTCCATACACTTCTGAAGACCATAACTATCACGCAATCACTACACCTTCCTGCATCTGAGCACAAACAACGCCTACCCTCGAGGCATCACAATACGCGGTAAGAACCTGAAGCTGATGGCAGAACTAACACTGGAGCGGTGGTCACAGAAATCTCAAACTTCTGGAAGCTCTACCCACACATGTCTGACCACATGGATACCCAACTGGACACCACGTGTCCCAATAATGCTACTGAATCGAGTCAAAATTCACACTCGGAGAATTTTACATAAAGCCTTTCCTCCCTGAATCCCTATAATGCCATCTTCAATTACTGAGTATGCTACTCCTGGCTACGCGAATATGCCAGGACGTCATCAATGAATACAATAACAAGGAGTGCTAATACGTCTACAATACACCGTTAATCAAATACATGAACGTACTGGGGCAATGATCAGCTCAAAAGACATCACCAGGAACTCAAAACCCAACAGAAAAATCCGTTTCACTCCACAGCTACACAACATGAGAGGTCTTCTAATATACTCACAACTCAAGGCCATATACCAAATCGAGACAGAAATCAAAAACTCAATAAATCTTGCCACATTTCCAGCCAACCCTTTTGTCACAAATCATAGTCTGAATACATCTAACCATCAAATCACACTCACCACGTAGCCATCTAGTCACAAAGTCCTGTTAATAAGGACATCAACGGACATATAAGTCCCCAAATACATGTGCCCACACAACGAAAATCTCAGCACTTAAGCCACAGAATGAATCCGGCCTCAAGTCCTCCAGAATGGCCCATTAACAACATGCCAAAATCACATCTCATCCATAGAAGTCACAAGTTGCGATGCACAACTGATACCAAGCGCTCTCGTGCGCGTTCGAATACATGGATGGAATTCAAGAGTTATGCTCTTGGCTGAATTAAATGGGTTCGCACGACTAGAATTCAAGAATGTGAGGTTTTTCCTAAGGGTTCCACAGCCTCTCGAAGATAAGTACAGACGTCTCCGTACCGATATGCAAGACTCTACTAAACCTGCTCATGACCGGTGAGTCCTATGTAACCTAGCACTCTGATACCAAACTGTCACGACCCTAAATCTAATCTAGTCGTGATGGCGCCTATCGTGGAACTAGGCCAGCCAAAACTACACTCGAGTCATAATAAGCTTCTATTTACATCTTTATTATACTGATTACCCATAAAGGTTTCCTTTAACCATTTATAAAACAGTTAAAGCTATAGTGAATATTAAATACAACCCCTCGAGAACCCGANTCGGGCAAAATATATTTCATAAGTTTAGAGTGAAAGTGGTAAAATCATAAGTAGCCCCTCGGGCAAAAACATGTATCATAATCAGCTCCCCGTGCATGCCTCACAGTCACTCATAATCAGCCCCTCGGGCATACCTCACAATCACTCATGCCTCCCAATCGCTTGTCACTCGGCACTCGGTGCGCTCACTCGGGGTGTGTGCAGACTCCGGAGGGGATCCTTCAGCACAAGCGCTAATATCAAGCCACCTCGTGGCGTATCATATCCTCACAAATCAGGCCTTCGGCCTCACTCAGTCAAGAACCTCTCAAAAACCCTTCGGGCCAATCAGTAAAACGGGGTACTCGACCCAAAACATCATTTTAAATCTTAAAGTAGTGTAAATCGGGCTGATTTTTGAAAACAGTAAGCACAATGTGACAGAAGGAAAACAACAGTAAAAAGCCCCCAAGGGGTCTAAACAAGTCGGCACGAGGCCCCAAACATGGCTTATAGCCCAAGTATTTCAGAAATCTTTAGAACACAATTTAACATATAGTTCAGAGTAAAATATGCAACTCAATAGTTGCCGCGGAGAGGACCAAGTCCCAGTCCAAAAATCAGTGCACGCCACATAATCGTCATCCGATATGTGCGCCATTCTAAAATCAGTGAGAAATATGAAGTCCGGGGTTTCATACCCTCAGGACAAGATTTATAACCATTACTTACATCTGCCGAGCCACAATACTAGTCCGTTATGCTCTTTCCCCTTGAATTGCTCCCGATTGCTCCGAATCTAGCCAAAACCATTTTAACATCATCAATATATACTAAA
The DNA here is from genome assembly GCA_005239505.1 of Nicotiana paniculata. Classification (NCBI taxonomy): domain Eukaryota; kingdom Viridiplantae; phylum Streptophyta; class Magnoliopsida; order Solanales; family Solanaceae; genus Nicotiana; species Nicotiana paniculata. The sequence goes on along the minus strand of ML327991.1, from coordinate 37,254 downwards.
GGAACACAACCCAATCGAAAACTATCAAATTATACAAGAATCTCGAAATTTAGCTAAAATTTACATCACAAGAACCCTTATCCTCCCACGAGTCCGTACATACCAAGAACATCAAAATCGGACCACAATTGCCCACTAAAATTTCCAAAAGAAATTCCCAAATCTTTCCTCCCATTTTCCCAACTTTTTCTCACTTTAATCCTTCAAATTACAAGCCTAATCCGAACAAAATAACATAGAAATGACTTTAATAACCCGGGAACTTACCTCCACCGAAGACCCACGAATTCTCTCTTCAATTGCCTTCAAATGAGCTCCAACTGCATGCAACAATGCTGAAATGAATGAAATTTCACGGAGGCCTCTTAGATACTATTCTGCCTAGCAATTTTGCATCTACGGCCACTTCTCCGCACCTTCGCACCTGCGGATTTCCCCTGCCTAGCCTCCTTTCCCACCTGCGCATGGCCTTTCGCACCTGCGACGTCACACCTGCGATTACCCATCCGCAGGTGCGGCCAACACCAAAAACTTACACCAGCAGCCATAGGCTGCATTTTCTTAAGTTCAAAACTCTGCCAACAATCCGAAATCAATCCCTAGCCCCTCGGGGCCCCAACCAAACATACCAACACACCCCATAGCATTATTCAAACTTAGTCGAGCCTTCTAAACACCAAAAACAACATGAAAACACCAAAATTACATCAAATTCAAGCCTATGAACTTTGAAACTTCTAAATTTCGCTAACTATGCCGAAACCAGCCAAAACACCTCCGATTGACCTGAAATTTTGCACATATATCCAAAATGACATTAACGACCTAATCTAACTTCCTAAATTCCTTTCCGACCCTGATAGCCTATTTTCCACTGCCGACCGTAAATCGCCAAACTAACTTTCGCCAATTCAAGCCTAATTCTGCACCGAACATCAAAACTCCATTCCGAACACACTCCTAAGTCCCAAATCACCTAAAGAAGCTATATCAGCCCTAAAATCCGCATTCCAAGGTCGTTCACCCATAAGTCAACTCTCGGTTGACTTTCTCAACTATTAGGCTACTTTGAGAGACTAAATACCTCAGTTCTCACCATGACCACTCTGAACCCGAACCAACCGGCCCAACACACATAAATGAAGTTGAACCATATAAAATGAAGCATAAACGGGGGAAACGGAGCTAGACTCTTGGAATGACCGTCCAGGTCGTTACAGGTAACCTTTAAAACTGGTTATGAAAAATTTTCTTTTGCGAAGGCCTAGTTTTTGTTACGGGTTCCGAACGTCTCCGAGTCGTGTTAACTTGACTGTAGCCTTTTAATTTGGGAGCTTCCCATTGGACTTGTTTTCCCAATCTATCCGGGCTTGCCCAAGATAACAGTCCCCGAGTGGGGGTGGCCATGTCTTTTCAAAAATTGGGGAGTCGCTTAATAGGTCTTATGCCCCTGAGGCCCGCGACTTAGGCCGTTCGAGTTTGTTTTTGGACGGAAGTCCCCGAGTGATTGTTCGTACTCCGGTTATAGACTGCCCTTGGACTCGTTATTTTCAGGGGATCGAACATACAAAACTCTTAAAGGGATGTAAAGAGGAAAATTTTAAAACACAAGATGATTGCAAGGAAAGTACTTCTCTTTATTCTTGTGCAAAACAATCATATATGCATACATGTTTTATGCCAGGGCTCGAGCAATATATGTGGGCAAGGTTCGTTTGGCCGTTTGGCCCTTACAATAAATCCTATCTATCGAAAGCCTTTCTTTACGAAGTAATTTCCTTGCTAAAGTTGATATCCGATGGTAACGCATATCCGAGGGTAATACTCCCCCCCTTAGTATTGAAGTTGATTGTAGAGGAACTTCATATATTGTTGAATTGATCTTCGGTAACGATTCATAATCGAACTTGATTCTAAGTTAGCAGGATACATTGTTGCCTTATTAAGAACCTTGCCGAAAAACCCATTTGGGACAATACCGGTCTAAGTAAAAAAGACTGCAACGCGTGCTTTCAGACCTAAAAACTTCGTGCCACTTCTTGTTGGTCCCCTGGAAGTGTTAGTCTGAAATAAAAAGGAAATGAAATGGGTCGTACCTTAGCAATAATATCGTTTTAGGTGAGATATATTCCAATTGCTCGGTAATTATTCTCCATTCATCGTTCCGATCTTATAGGAGCTTTTCCCAGTGACCTTGAGAATCTGGTACGGGGCTTCCCAGTTCGTGCTCAACGTCCCTTCGTTCAGATTTCGGGTGTTTAAGGTGACTTTTCTTTGTACTAAGTCCCCGACATTAAAGTATCGGAGGTTGGCCCTTTGATTTTAGTATCTCTCGATCCGTTATTTTTGGGCAACCAATCAAACAAGAGTGGCTTCACACCTTTCATCCAATAGATCCAAGCTTGTCTTCATGGCCTTGTCATTTGACTCCTTTGTTGCATATCGGTATCTGATGCTTGGCTCCTTGACTTCGACCGGTATTAGGGCTTCGGTGCCACAAACCAATAATAATGGAGTAGCCCCGGTACTGGACTTCACAGTCGTTTGGTATGCCCAAAGGACTTCGAGTAGGATCTCCTTCCATTTCCCTTTGGTGTCGGTTAACCTCTTCTTAAGGTTTTTGATTATGGTTTTGTTGGTCGATTCAGCTTGCCCGTTCTCGCTAGGATGATAAGTTGTCGATATGATTCTTTTTATTTTATGATCTTCGACAAACTTGGTCACCTTGCTACCGATAAATTGTTTCTCGTTGTCACACACAATTTTGGATGGCATCCTGAACCGACATATGATGTGGTCCCAAATGAAGTCGATGACTTCCTTCTCCCTAACCTTCTCGTTTGCATGTGCTTCAACCTACTTAGAAAAATAGTTAGTCATAAATAAGATAAAAGCTTTACCTGGTGCCCGTGGAAGAGGGCCACCGATGTCCATTCCCCACTTCATGAATGGCCATGGTGACAAGACTAAATGCAGTAGTTCCCTGGTTTGGTGAACCATTGGAGAATATCTTTGGCATTTGCCACATTTTCAAACAAACTCCTTCGCATCTTTTTCTATGTCGATCCAGTAATAGTCCGCTCTGATTACCTTTTGAACCAATGATTCGGTGCCTGAATGATTTCCGCAAGTGTCCTCGTGAACTTCTCTCATAACATACTCGGTATCCACCGGTCCCAAACATATTGCTAGTGGGCCATCAAAAATTCTTCTGAACAAGGTTCCGTCTTCGGACAAGGTAAATCAAGCTGCCTCTATGCACAGGGCCCTTAATTATTTTGGATCTGAGGGAGTTTCCCGGTCTTCAAATATTTTGCGTCTTTATTTCTCCAATCCTAGGTTAAGCTTGTGGAGTTTATCTCGGTGTGACCGTCTTCGACTACTAACCTCATGAGTTGCGCAATGTCCCTTGAGTTGAGCTCGTCGTTCTTGACCGACGACCCTAAGTTTGCAAGGGCATCGGTCTCACTATTTTGATCTCAAGGTACGTTCTGCAAAGTCCATTATTTAAACTGATGTAATGTTTCTTGTAACTTATATATGTACCTTTGCATTCGTTCTTCTCTGACTTCTAACGTTCCGTTATCCCGATTCACCACAAGGAGGGAGTCACACTTAGTTTTGATCACTTTCGCTCCCAAGATTTTGGCTAGTTTGAGACCTGCAATCATGGCCTCGTTGTTAGTCAATTTCACAGTTCTAATGGATTGTCTAACCACGTTTCCTGTGGGTAGCTTCAATACGATGCCAAGTCCATACCCCTTAATATTTGATGCACCGTTCGTAAAGAGAGTCCAGATTCCCATGGACGTCCCCGAGTTTACCAACAACTCTCATTCGACCTCAGGTATTAGGGCCGGCATGAAGTCGGCCACGATCTGCCAAAATTTGAGACTTAATGGCTGTCCGGGGTCGATATTAATATCGTACCTGCTGATTTGTATGACCCATTTGGCCAATCATCCTGAGAGTTCTGGTTTATGCATTATATTTCGCAATGGGTAAGTTGTTACAACACATAGAAGGTGGCATTGAAAGTACGGTTTCAGTTTCCTAGAAGCGCTTAACAAAGCGAGCGCCAATTTTTCTAGGTGGGATATCTAGTTTTGGCCTCACCTAAGGTCCGGCTAACATAATAAATTGGAAATTGCATACCTTGTTCTTCCTGAACTAGGACTCCACTTACCGCTATCTCCGATACTGTCAAACATACGTACAATTGTTCGTCTACCCTCGGTGTGTGAAGCAGCGGCATGCTCGACAAGTATCGCTTAAGTTCTTCCAAGGCCCGCTGGCATTCTGGATTCCATGTGAAGTTATTTTTCTTCTTCAGCAATGAGAAAAATCGATGACTCTTATCGAAGGACCTCGAGATGAATCGCCTCAAGGCGGCTATGCGCCCGGTTAGCCTTTGCACGACCTTCACATTGTCCACTATCGTGATATCCTCGATAACTTTGCTCTTGTCAGGGTTGATCTCGATTCCTCGGTTGGATACCATGGACCCGAAAAATTTACCTTACCCAACTCCGAACGCACATTTTTTTGGATTTAGCTTCATGTTGTACTTAATATACTGAAGGTTTCCTGCAAATGCTTTAAATGGTCCTCTGCTCGTAGGGACTTAACTAACATATTGTCAATGTAAACATATAGATTTCCCTATTTATTCTTCGAACATCCGGTTTACTAGGCGTTGGTAAGTGGCACCAGCATTTTTTAATCCAAATGGCATTACGTTATACCAGTATGTGCCTTACTTAGTGATGAAGGAGGTCTTTTCCTGATCATCCGTGTTCATTTATATTTGGTTGTACCCGGAATAGGCATCGAGAAAACTGAGGATCTCGTGTCTTCCTGTGGCATCTATCATGCGATCGATGTTAGGCAAAGGAAAAGAGTCCTTGGGGCATGCTTTATTTAAATCCTTGTAATCCACACACATTCTTAGTTTGTTCCCTTTTTTAGGGATTACTACGTTTGCTAGTCATTCCGGTTATTTGACTACCCGGATGGGCCCTATTTTAAGGAGTTTAGTTACCTCGTCGTTGATAAAGGCATGTTTGATCTCGGATTGGGGTTTCCTTTTCTGCTTCACCTGATGGAATTTCGAGTCCAAGCTTAGTTTATGAGTGGTGATCTCTGGTGGGATTCCTGTCATGTCGAGACGGGACCAAGCAAAACAATCCATGTTAGCTATAAGAAATTGAATTTTTTGCTTAGCTCGGGAGTTAACCCTATGCCCACGTATACCTTTTGATTGGGCAGATGTTCGATCAGTATGACCTACTCCAGCTCTTCGACCGTTGATTTGGTAGCATCGGAATCATCGGGGACTATGAAGGATCGAGGAACCCCATAATCATTATCTTCGCCAGTCCCCTATTTATCCAGTTGGGTCGAGGCCAACATCATTGGTTATTATATGGCTTCCTGTTTCGCTTTCGAATCTAACTCCTTTGTTGATGAGAGCGTTGATATTGAATCACTTCATCGACGACAAACATTTCCTTCGCGGCGGGCTACTTCCCTTAGATCGTTTAAATCCCCTCTGGTGTTGGGAATTTTAACACCCGGTGAAGGGTTGAGGGCACGACCCTCATGTTGTGGATCCACGGTCTCCCGAATAGGGCATTATATATCATGTCCCTTTCGATCACATAAAACTTGGTCTCCTGGATGGTTCCAGTTGTGTTCACCGACAACGTTATTTCTCCGTTATTAGTTTCACAAGTCATGTTGAATTCGTTTAGGACTCAGGCCGCAAGCATGATTTGGTCATGTAGTCCGAGTTGTTTTACAACCCTCGATTGAATGATGTTGGCCGAACTACCTGGATCAATTAACAAACGTTTAACTCGAGTTTTATTCATGAGATACAACCAGTGCATCATTATGATGTTGTATGATTCCTTCTGCGTCCTCGTCGCTGAAAGATAAGGTTCCTTCCGGTATATAGTCTCGAGTCTGTTTCTCCCTCGTGATTGATACTTTGGTGCATTTTAATATCAGACATTGGGGAACATCTACCCCTCCGATGATCATATGAATGACGTGTCGAGGTTCTTCTTGCTCGTTTTTTTGTTGAAATCCCTATTCCTGAAGTGATTCTTGGCTCGGTCACTCAGAAACTCCCAAAGATGCCCGTCATTGAATAATCGGGCTACTTCTTCTCTCAACTGTGGCCATGGGTGCCATGATATTTGCACATTTGGTTGGGATTTCTTTGGGCTGGATCGGTTTGTAAAAGTCGATGCCATTTGGTATCTTTGATATGTCCGATAGCCGATATGATGGTGGATGCGTCAACATTAAAGCTGTATTCTGCTAATCGTGGTGCTTCTTTAGGTCCGATAGGCTTGTCGAAGACGTTCTTGCTCATGAATCCCCAAGAGCTCTGTCCTTGACCACTCCTTTCATTTCTCACAGGATTTTGCCCAGATCCGCTGCTCCTACGATCTCCATTATACAGATGGTATCGATCCATGTTAAACCTTGGTTCTCGGTCAATGTCCCTCTTGATTCTATCAATGGGTCTTATAGGATAAATGGACCCGGAAGGATCCCCAAGTTTATCGTCTTCGACCCTGATCTTCGATTGATACCGATTATGCACATCGCCCAGGTAATAGCCGGGTATTCCATCAAATTCTACTTTAACTGCTGCGAAGCCACTAAGCTTCGAACATTGAGTCCTTGGGTGAAAGCGAAAGCTTGAACAGTCCAATCATCGACGACTAGTGGTAGATCCATTCGTTCCATTTGGAATCGAGACACGAATTATCTAAGCATTTCGTTGTCCTTCTACCTTATATTGAAAAGGTCCAACTTCTGAGTTTCAACCTTGATAGCCCCAACATGTGCCTTTACAAAAGAATCTACAAGCATAGCAAATGAATCAATAGAATTAGGTGGTAAATTGTAGTACCATCTCATAGCTCCATTTGACAGGGTCTTCCCGAATTTCTTTAGCAGGATAGATTCGATCTCGTCATCCTCTAGATCATTCCCTTTTATAGCACATGTGTAAGAGGTTACATGCTCGTTTGGGTCGGTCGTTCCATTGTATTTAGAAATATCGGGCATGTAGAACTTCTTGGGAATCGACTTGGGAGCTGCGCTCAAGGGGAAGGGTTTTTTCACAAACTTTTTGGAATCCAGACCCTTCAAAACTGGTGGTGGCCCTGGGATATGATCGACCCTGGGTTTGTAAGTTTCCACCTTCTTGTTGTTTGCCTCGATCTTCTTTCCCCTGACTCAACTCATTTTGTCAGTTCTTCAAGCGTCTTCATGATTGTAGGATCGGCCCCCGATTCTTTCTCGTTTGATTTCCTCAAAATCGATTCGACCTTGTGGACAACTTCCTAGGACGGCTCGGGCTCGATCTTGATCGGTGGGTGATTCTGGTTTTGGAGTTGGGCTATCGCTGCCTGTTGAGCCTGCAACTTTTCAAAGATCACTCGTAGGCTGATCCCGCCCTCTTCGCCGCCATGTGTTCTTTGAGAGGCTGATTGAATATCCCTATGGACACTGCTCTCGGGATCGACAACCAAATTTGCGTTGATGGATACATGTGAGCTGACGTCGATTGGATCTACAATCGGAACTCCATCGAGGCCAACCGGAGGTACGTCGTTCCCTGGTCCTATGTTATCATTTTCGTCGTGATGACCGAAATCGTAGTCCATGTGTAGGGGTGATGACTGAGAGTTCGACATTTTGATCTTGGAATCAAAGATACTCAAAAGAACAAGTGTAAAATAGTGTGTTTATGAAAGTTTCTACCAAATAATCACTACTATCCTTAGACTCATGGTGGGCGCCAAACTGTTTACCCTAAAATCGGATAACAATTGAGTTTATGCGCGGTTTTAAGGATACGTGATATAACTTGATACAAATTAAGAAAGCAGATTAATATTGGAATCGACGATAAAAAAAAAATGCAAACCACGTAAATCGAACAACCTTGGCCCTCGAGTTCGATCACCCTTGAACCAAGAGATGCCTCAACTGATGTATGAACAGAATAACAAAATGATAAAATCTAGAAATGATAGTATATTGCTTTGTGTTACATATTGTGACGATGGTTACAAATGATTAGACCCCCTTTATATAGTAGGGAAGTCTTACTCTTGATACAATTCTATACAAGGTAAAAAAGCTCATGATTTTCTAATTAATCGGCATATCCTTGATACGTGCCGAGATTTTTGCCGCGATCTATAACTGATCGCAGATGTTTCGTCCTTCTGTTATTCGACTCAACAAATTTTCCTTGATCTTGTCTGATCTCGATTTTGTTCAGTCCCAGGGTCTCGAGCTTAATGATATAACTTCGCACCTCGGTTTGATATAATTCGAGGTCGAACTTTAACCTATCATATTCCAGCCTCGATTAGTCACACAAGAGGCGAACCCGGTTTTGACCGTATACACACTTATATTGAGTGCATGAACTATTTATTTTTAGGCTGACATGGCTTTATAACGGTAAAAAATAACAATTTTATCTCAACCCCTTTTATAAACCCACAAACATAATCCTAAATTCATTTTTCTCTTTCTTCTCTCTTCGAACATTGCTGAAGAAAGAGCCCTAATTTATCTCATCTTCTCTCTTTGTAAATCTGTCATAGTAGACCTACTCCCAGTATAAAGTCTTGTTCTTTCCAAATTAAAGCCCTAATTTTTCTCATCTTCTACTCTCTTTTTAGACAACAATTATATAGCTTAAATCATGCAATCAGTTTGTGAAACAATGGTGTATTTCTGTCGATGTGGGTGTGTTGTATTGTTTCAAACATCATAGACTGATAAAACCCAGGTTGTAGGTTCTATTGCTGCCACTTAGGCAAAGTAAGTGTATTTTGTCTATTTTTTTGATAGACTAAATCTTCCGACCCTCCCAAATCGCAATGAGAATCTATTCTTTTGATAAACTAAATCTATTCTTTATTGTAGGCTCCTGGTGCATGCGAATTCTTTAGGTGGCACGATGATCAAATGCCGGAGCAAACAAGGAGAGTGATTTCTAGTATTTTGAAGAAATTTAATACATATGATAAAGAGAGGGTTCAGTCAAAGTGGATAATTGTTGTACTTGTTGTTTACATAATCTGGACTTGGTTTAGGGGTTCTACTTAGTTTATTGTAGAGTATTGGTATGTATTATGGGATGGTGCTAAGTCAATGTACTTAGGGTCGATGTAATATGCAATTTTGCCTTCAATTATGCACTGATTAAATGCATCATTAATATGAATATCCGAGTTAAATTTTATGCTTTATTTTCACAGAAGTTTTCAGCTTGTATTGGCTTTGTAATTCTTGATAATGATAATTTACAATAACAATGATAATGAATAGTGAAGAATACCAATCACAATCACTCAATGACAAATGCAGTAGATATATAGTTTATTATAATGAGCTTCCAAGTTAAACTAGTCAGCCAAGGCAGAATACATAGACACAAAAAACTAGTCAGCCAAGTGGGTTACATAGACAAAATAAAAGTTTAAATTGGCCTACTAAGTCCGACTATTTTAAACATCTAACAACATCCAAAATATTGACTAAAACAAAGACTTTCCTACACAAATTACTTGTCACTTGTTCCTCTTTCACGGAGGTGTTTGTGTGTTGCTTCTTCTAGTTGACACTCTTATCTATTGTTGGGCAGTTGTTATTGTTTTTCTTCCCTTCCATTTTAGGACATGTGGTTTAAATCCAATGTCAATATTGGTACCAAATGCACTCGTAAAAGAAGTTCCACCCATGATAATTCTTTCACCAGTTGTACCAGGCTGAAATCACCCATATAATTACACTTAATCAGTACCAATTGTAAGCATCACATTCTGGTAAATTAAAAATGTCATGCTTTACTTGCATTGAGTATTGTCCTTGATGTTTCAGGGTCTACAAATAACCCATATCCAGTTTGTTTTTGTTTCTTTTGTCCTCTAACCCCTCCTCCAACATCAGTTGGTTCTGTTGGTTCTCTTACTGGAATACATGGCCCCCTGCATCCATCTTCAGAAACACTTTCCCTTCCTCTCTTCATTCCAGTAGTAGTACCCCTTCCTATTCCCCTACCTCTTCCTCCAGCAATAGTACCCCTTCCTATTCCCCTACCTCTTACTTCAATAGTAGTACCCCTCCCCATTCTCCCACCTCTTCCTCTAGCAGTAGTAGCCCTATCTATTCCTCTGCATGTTCCTCCAGTTTTAGTACTACCCCTCTATATTCCCCTGCCTCTTCCTTCAGCATTTCTTCTAACTACTGATGTGTCATGGCATACAGATGTTGGGAATGTAGGCTTGATTAAGTTTGTTGGCTTGACTGATCTTGTTGGCTTGATATATATATATATATATATATATATATATATATATATATATATATATATATATGTCATCCAATAACATACATATAATAATGAAAATAATATAAAGCATAAGTGTGCTTACCTATCCTGGATAGTGAGTTTTGTTATATCCTTGTTGTTGACATTTCGAGCAAGTAGTTTTTACTCCTTTCTTGGACCACTTTCTCCACTTATTTTTAGATTTATTCTACTCTTTTTTGTTCTTCCTGGCATCACCTTTGGAACTGGAGGTTCAATTTTGATATTACTAGTAGCAAGCCACATGTTCATGCTTGGCATTGGTTGAATAACATACTTATAGATCTGGGTCTAAGCATTTCGCCAGAGGGCCGTCGTATGTCCTCTTGTATAGATCACTATGTAAGAGGTTGTATCTGGTTGGCTACATTCTTAGTTTCATGTCTTCCTTCTTGTCGTTCAGGAGTGTATCGTCCTGTAAGTAGGTGATAATATGATTGCGCCAATCCCAGGTTAAACTTACAGATCTTACCTCGATTTGGTCTAGCGACGAGTTGAGGAAGTAGACTATACTTTTATCCCCGGTCATGAGTCTTGTGGTGGATGCGGTCAATTTGGCGAGGGCGTCTGCGCGGGATATGGTCAAGCTGACATTCGTCAAGCTTGGGCAGCAGCTTACAAATCTCGTTCTGATATTTTTGCAACCTTTGATCTTTGATTTGGAAATTCCATGTGCCTTGGTTGACTATGAGATAGGAATCACAATGGAGTTTTAACCGCTTCGCCCATACTTGAGTGCTAGTCACAATCCTGCAATCGCAGCCTCACACCCGCCCTCGTTGTTAGTCATATTTGGGCATCTTATGGACTCGCAGATTAATTCGCTGATAGCGACCTCGAGTACGAGTCCCAGTCCAGATTCGGAGGCGTTGGATGCGCCGTCGGTATATAGTACCCATAGGTCTTGTGTTTGTAGAGAAGCTTGGAAAACTTCCTTCTCGACCTCAGGCATTATCTTTACACCGAAGTCCGCGACGAAGTCAAGTAGCACTTGAGACTTTATCGCCGTTCGCGAATGATACGTGATATTATGATCGCTTAGCTCGATGGAATATTTGTCCAACCTCCTCGATAATTCGGGTTTATGTAAAATTCCTCTTAGAGGAAAGGTAGTAACGACTGAGATAGGGTGGCACTGGAAATAGGGCCCGAGCTTTCATGAAGCTACGACAAGTGCCAGGTCTAGTTTCTCGAGGTGTGGGTACCTCGTCTTGGCGTCGATAAGAGCTTTGCTAATGTAATAAATGGGATATGGCGTAACTTTACCTTCCCAGATCAGGACTGCACTCACTGCAACTTCAGATATGGCTAGGTAGACGAGAAGATGTTCCCCGGGTTCGGGCTTCAAAGCAGAGGTGGTGATGACATATATGCCTTCAATTCTCGCAGAGCCTGTACACACTCAGGCATCCACTCGAGGCCATTATCCCTTTTAAGTATGCCAAAAAACTTGTGACATCGGTTAGATGATCGGGAACTGAATCTCGATAAGCGGCAATTCGACCAGTAAAAAAAAAATTAACCATTGTACGACCGAAAAATGCATATATTTAACCATTCTTGCCTCCCATTCTAGTACTTTTAATCATTTATTGAGTATTAATTATATTATTTTATGCTTAATATTATATTTTAACTATATAGGAATAAATCAGTGTGAAGATGAAGAGATATAACCATCGTTGCCTAACATTCTAGTACTTTTAATCGTCATTTGAGTATTAATTATATTATTTTGTGAATAAAGCGGTATGAAGATTAAGAGATTTGGAGCAAAATTGATAAAACACGGAAGACAAAAAAGAAAAGAAAACAATTAAATAAGAAAAGACAAAGAGGGGACAACCTTTGGTGTTTGTCCCCCCAAGTGCAAGACAAACAAGGGAGGAAACAGAACTCTTGAATTGGATTTGAAATCGTGGAAACGTTTTTTGTTTTTGCGCCAGGTCCAGCGCCTCGCGCTGGCCTGGACCCTACGTGACAGGGACTTGTCGTACTTTGCTTGAGACTTGGTTATTGCAGCCCGGCACACCCTCAACTTGTATAAAAGGGTCCTAAATCTATTTTGGAGGGGTGAGATATTTTTAGAGTAACTTTTGACGAAGGGAGAGCACATAGCTGCTCTGGAGGCCGGATATCATCTTTCTTCTACCAAACTTAGTAATTTTTATGTTTCTTTGTATGATTTGTTGTTTGACTACCATGTCTATGTGGAGCTAAACTTCATGTTCTACGGTTGTGGTTCTTTCATAAATATTGTCATTCGAATATTGATTTTAATTTCTTGATTTGTCGTATTTATTTATTTATTCAATCCTGCACCTAATTATTTAATTGTTTGATCACCAATTGAATACCATCTACGAATCTAGAATTGAACTCGAAAGTGAGAGTTCTAGATTGCACATTGGATTGAGTAGAGAAAGTTTCGAACCCGGGCATCGGGGAATGGATTCGCGGTTAGGATAGGCATATACTTAATTGCCTTGCTTAGTTGATGTACAGGAATTATAAATGCGTTCTTGCTAATTCTAACTCCGTAGACATATAGGCGTTACGTTAGCTTGAATAGGCGAGTAAGAACTCGACAGATTCTTACGAGCAATATTAACCCTGTCAACCAATGAACTAGATGAATTAGTTAGTTAATTCAATTGAACAATACAATAGGAATGTTAGATAGCCCATAACCCTAAGATCATTTTCATAACATTGATAACATAAAAATCTAATCTTCCTTTGTTCAGAGTTCATTATTTATTTCCTTTTTAGTTTAATTATTTTAGCATAACTACTTTTGGGTTTAATCCTTGTTTAGATAATTAGGATAATCTAATTTAGTTAATAGTTAATCACAAGTCCTCGTGGGTTCGACACTCTATCTTATCACTTTATTACTTGACGACCGCCTATGCTTGTGTGTGCGTTTGGCCGCAACAAGTCTTTGGCGTCGTTATCGGGGACTTAGAATCAGCTATTTTTATAGATTAGACATTTATTTTTTATCTATTTAATTTATTTAATTTTTAGTGTAGTTAGTATTTTTTTTTATTTTAGCATGGCATCTTGGAATAAAAATTGTTCGAATGATAGTTATTCTTATTTTGATGATCCTTGTCCATATTGTGGAGGACCCCACTGGTGGAAAAATTATCAGAATGTTCCCGGGAGCAAGTTGTGCGCACAATCTCTATCCTTTGAGTGAGATATTTGTAATATGTGTGGTCGTCACGATGGCCATTTGGATGATTGTCCTAATTCTTTTTATACTTCTCCAAGCCCTTATTATGATCTTTCAAATAATGTGTGTGTTTGATAGGGGCAAGGAAGTGCAGGAGCGTCGACCTTTGGCCTTTCAGGGAGTTTCTTGCGCGTCGTGTAAGTATGAGTACCCTGTGAGCTGCTTGTGCGTCGGCCTTGGCCTTTCAGAGAGTTTCTTGTCCAACCACGTTATTCTTTGCTTTATTTATGCATTAGGGACACTTCACTCTTTTAAGTGTGGGGTGTGAAAATTTCTCTAGATAATTAGTAGTATTATATTAGTATGTTAATTTCTTATTCTTGATTTTAGTTTCATATTTTTATTCTTATAGTAGTGTAAGTATTACAGGTGCTTAATTTTAAAATTAAAAAGAAAACAAAAAAATTTAAAAATATTGGACTTTTCCCAACGATGAATCTTTTAGACTCTATTCTTGAGGGATTAAATTATAGCAAAAAAAAAAATATAAAAATACAAAAGTATGTCTTTTAGTTTTTCTTTAGGTAGTAATAATCCTCCATGATTTTTCTTCGTACCTCGGTTCTTTTCCATGGGATGTAGTTTGAACCAGCTAGTTTTTTCTTTTAGAGTAGATTAGGAATTTAGGAAATAAAATGGAGGAAGAAAGATGAGATGAACCTAGGCGCCCCTGACTTATTTGATAGTATCATATTTAGGCTTTGGCATGTGTAGTATCTTCCGTATATTTTGAAACTGTCTATAATGCATGTACAGACTGAATATCTGTTATTGACGCCTATGTCTCATTTACTTGACTTATGTTCACTTTGTGCGTAATGATTAATATCTCGTGGCTCCGTGAATACTTGAATTTGTTGAGATTCGGAATGGGACCATCCTTAGTGAGTCATATTCCGTGGGTAGTGAGGTTTTTGTATCGTCCATATATTGTGCTTGTGTCTAGAACTTGCCAAGTATGTGAGTTGAAGCGAAATTTTAGGTAATGCTCGATTTGAAAAATGATTTTAGGCTTTCTTTGATTTTTTTAAGTTCAAACGCTTAACACAAATAATATTTATCCCTAGTTAACCATTTTTAGCCTATAGACTTTTATTTGGCACCCACATTACGTGGCTATACCCCTTTCCTTCTTAATTGACATTGTTTTGATCCTTTTACCTCTTAAGCCACTTTATTGTGAAATTAGCGCTAAAAAAAGTAAGGAGGGACTAAGTATGGGGTGTCTTTTGAGTGGAACCAATGAAAGGAAGAAAGGTGCACTTGCTTTGTGAAAGAATACGCCACTAGTGGAAATATCAAAAGATAAAAAAAAAGAGAAAAAATGTAGACGAATAAATTTCTTGTTTTTGCTAGTGGAGTGTAAATGACGATAGCACTTAAAGAAAAAAAATATTTTTGGGGTTAATATTGTTCGTGAAATTGAAGTGGATTGACGAATTTGCGCTTAAGTTATTTAGTGACGTGTTAAAGTTCTTAGGAGAGTGAGCCATTATTTCCTAAATATACCATACTCGTTCCTTAGCCCATAATACAGTCATGAAAAGGTCCTAATTGATTTTAGACCGAGTGAGCCTACATTATTAGATATTTACATTATGGGCAAGCATATGGTACCAATTACATGCATGTGACTTCTTTCTGAGCGTGAGCGATATTCTTTGATATTATGTGAGTTCTTAAAATATATTAGAGCATTTGATTCAAATGTGTGGATTCAACTTACTCTCTTAATTTTGTTGTGAGAGAACATGATTTCACGAGGGATAGGTAACGTTATTAGACTTGTCCACAATTCTGGGTGTTCAAGCCATGAGTGCATTGTGACATTTAGTTGATTTTTGAGGCTAGGATTGTTATGAGCATGTTGTCTTTGTTGTGAATATTCTTGAAGTACGACATAAGTTCAAGGGAAATGTGTGTTCAATGCATATGCTAAGCTTAAATACTACTATCAACCATAGACATTGGTGTAGTGTGCTTCGAATATGTTAATTGCTTAAAGATAGAGTAAATAGTTGGTTGACTCGAGGACGAGCAATGTTTAAGTATAGGGTGGTGATGTTCGGCCAAAAAATGCATATATTTAACCATTGTTGCCTCACATTCTAGTACTTTTAATCATCTTTTGAGTATTAATTATATTATTTTGTTGCTTAATTTTATATTTTAACTGTGTAGGAATAAAGTGGTGTGAAGACGAAGAGATTTGGAGTAAAATTGATCAAACGCGGAAGAAAAATAACAGAAAAGAAAATAATTAAATAAGAAAAGACAAAGGGGGAAAACCTTTGGTGTTTGTCCCCCCAAGTGCAAGACAAACAAGGGAGGACATATAATTCTTGAATAGGAATTGAAATCGTGGAAACTTTTCTGGTTTGGGCGCAGGTTCAGCGCCTCGCGCTGGCCTGGACCCTACGTAGTGGGAACTTATCCTATTTCACCCGAAACTTGGTTATTTCGGCCCGACACACCCCAAACTCGTATGAAAGGGGTCCTAAAGCTATTTTGGAGGGGAGAGATGTTTTTTAGAGTAACTTTTGACGAAGGGAGAGCACATATCTTCTGTGGAGGCTGGGTTTCATCTTTCTTCTACCAAACTTAGTAATTTTCATATTTCTTTGTATGATTTGTTGTTTGACTACCATTTCTATGTGGAGCTAAACTTCATGTTCTAGGGTTGAGGTTCTTTCATGAATATTGTTATTCGAATATTGATTTTGATTTCTTGATTTGTCGTATTAGTTTATTTATTCAATCATGCACTTAATTATTTAATTGCTTGATCACCAATTGAATATTATCTATGAATCTTGAATTGAAATCAAAAGTGGGAATTCTAGATTGCACATAGAATTGAGTAGAGTAAGTTCTCGAACCCGGGCATCGGGAAATAGATTCATGGTTAGGATAGGCATATATCTAATTCCCTTGCTTGGTTGATTTACATAAATTATAAACGTGTTCTTGCTAGTTCTAACTCCATAGACATATATGCGTTAGGTTAGCTTGAATAGGCGAGTAAGAACTCGACAGATTCTTACGAGCAATATTAACCCTGTCAACCAATGAAATAGATGAATTAGTTAGTCAATTCAATTGAACAATACAATAGGAATGTTAGATAGCCCATAACCATACACCGTTTTCATAACATTGATAACATTAAAATCTAATCTTCCTTTGTTCAGAGTTCATTATTTATTTTCTTTTTAGTTTAATTATTTTAGCATCACTACTTTTGGGTTTAATCCTTGTTTAGATAATTAGGATAGTCTAATTTAGTTGATAGTTAATCACAAGTCCTCGTGTTTCGACACTTATCTTATCACTTTATTACTTACCGACCGCGTATACTAGCGTGTGCACTTGGCCGCAACAAGTTTCTGGCAACATTACCGGGGACTTAGAATTAGTTATTTTTCTAGATTATAATTTTTTTTTTTTTATCTATTTAATTTATTTATTTTTTAGTTTAGTTAATATTTTTTATTTATTTTAGCATGGCATCTTGGAATAAAAATTGTTCGAATGATGGTTATTCTTATTTTGATTATCCTCGTCCATATTTTGGAGGACCCCACTGGTGGAAAAATTGTGTAACGACCCGACCGGTCGTTTTGCGTTATGGGACCCTGTTCCCCTAAATGAAACATCCCATAGCGGCTTTTTATGATTTATGACTTGCGTGAACTGGTGGTCCGGGATTTGGAGGTGTTTAGAGTGCTACAGGAACAATTGGTTCCTTAAGGTTGGCCTTTAAAGCCAAGTTTGACTTCGGTCAACATTTTGGGTAAACGACCTTGGAATCGAGTTCGTTGGTTCGGGTAGCTTCGTGTGATGATTTTGGACCTGGGCTTATGTTCGAAATGGGTTTCTGATGACCCGGGAGCGTTTCGGTGCCCAATATTGAAATAAGAAGTTCCTTAAGTTCCTATTGTGGCTTTGGACGTGTTTTTGTGTTATCGAAGTCCGAACAAAATTCTGAGACCGGGGATAGTTTCCTTATGTCATTTTTGACTTGCCTGCAAAATTTGGTGTCATTCCGAGTAGTATAGGTCGGTTCAGCGCGTTGTTAGCGAAGTCTAGAAAACTTAAAGTTCCTAAGTTTGGTTCTTGGGGTCTTGAGGTGATTTTGAGTTTTAGCGTTGTTTTGGGTGTTCCGAAGGCTCGAGCGAGTCCGTATTATGATTTGGGACTTGTTGGTATATTTGGACGAGGGTTCGGGTGGGCCTAGGGGCCTCCCGGGCACCCAACGGGGCTAAAAACCAGCTAAAATAGCTGCTGGTGCACCTGAACTGGAGTGACCGCACGTGCGGTTGCCCAGTTGCAGGTGCGGGACCACTTCTGCGATCCCAAGCATCGCAGGTGCGACCCCAGGTGAGGTCCCCCTTTCTCGCAGGTGCGGCCATCCCTCCACAAGTGCGAACCAAGCCCTTCCCGTCCAGTTCCGCAAGTGCGAGCCCTAGCTCGCAGGCGCGAGACCACAGGTGCGGTCCCCGAGCTACAGGTGCGGAATCCCTTTAGGCCAGGCAGTATATATTCTTTGAAACTCGGGATTTCACCCCATTCATTCATTTTCCTCCACCATTAGAGTCTTGTGAGCTTGGGGAGAGCACACCACAACCTAGCTACTGTCAAGGTGATTTAATTCCACTTTAACACTAGTTTAATTCATGATCTTCTAGCTAAATTAACTACTAAATCATTGGAAAGTCAAGAATTGGGTAATAATTTAGGGTTCTTGAGAAATTGGTGAATTACCCATTTATTGCTATAAATTCAAGTAGAAATCATATATTAACAATCCTTAGGCTTCGGGTGAGCGACTCCTCCGTGAGTTTTCGGAATTCGAGTGTACGGGCCCGGGGTTGGATTTTTGGAATTCTTCAAGAATGTTGAATTATTGAATAAATAGGATAATTTCCCTACTTTGAGCATGCATTGATGTCATTGTACCATATTTGGCTAGTTTCGAGTCCTCGGGTGTAGAGTTCGGAGTTCGGGCGCATCCTTGGTCCGTGGGGTAGATTCGACACGAGGTGAGTCTCCTTTCTAACATTGTAAGAGGGAATTGTCCCCATAGGTGTTATATATGTTGTGTGTAATTGTTTTGGGGGATACATGCATACAAAGTGATGAGAGTCCGTACGTGGCGACTATCATGCTATGTCGGGTAGTTTTAGGACTCACAAGCATGTATCTATGTGCCTTATCTGTATCTTTGGGTGTTCTTTGAGTTGCCTATTGCTTTTGAATTGATATGGAAATGTGGAAAGTTGCACTTGAACTCCCAGTTGATCAATCCCTGTTATAGGTAAAGCCTTTACTAAGTTATTGATATGTCGGTATATATATGTACGTATGAGAGTCATCACTCGAATCGCAAGTATGATTCGCGATCGAGGGAAGCTTTATGATAAATCGGTATAAGTGTGTGGGCACTCGAATCGCAGGTATGATTCGCGATCGAGGGAAGCTTTATGGTAATTATACATAAGTGTGCCAGCACTCGAATCGCAAGTTTGATTCACGATCGAGGGAAGCTTTATGGTAATTGTATATAAATGTGTCAGCACCCGAGTCGCATGTATGATTCGCGAGCGGGGGAAGCTTTACGTCTACTCCGTGTCTAGATATTTCCTTATGACTCCGGCCGGTTGTCTTACCCTTTTGTGTGCTTGGCTATTTGGTACTGTTTCCATTGATATTGACTTGACATATATTTGGGGGGGGGGGGAAAGGAAAGTGTACATTGTTGCTTATTTTCAGTAGTTTCCTGGATTTCTGTATTTGATAGGTATCTGCTGCTTACTGTCTCACATGTCTACTGTGTTTCGTTATATCCTGTTTTGTATTATTACTATTGGACCTTAGTGAGTTTCATGTCAACCTCTCGTCACTACCTCTTCGAGGTTAGGCGGGATACTCACTGGGTACATATATATTTATGTACTCATGCTGCACTTCTGTACTTAATTGTACAGGTTTTGAGGCTGGTGTTTCTGGTTATCTGACCGGAGCTTGACATATATTCTCGACCTGACTCCACGGTGAGCTGCCTCCTTTGGCGATTCTCAGCAGTGCTATGGAGTTATCTTTTGTTTATTTCTGTCTACTCCTCTCATACAGCAGTACAGTTTGTACCATTTTGTGTATATTCTACTAGTTCGCCTGTTGACTTGTGACACTAGTTCTTGGCACGCACATGGTAGACTCTTTATTTTGGGACTGTATATATATTGGATCATGATCATTGATTCTGTATTTACTTAAGTTGGTTAATATTTCCGCTTTTATTTAAATGATCTAAGCTTAAAACTTTGGGAATATGTGGGGTTGATATGTTAAATAAGGATAATCTCACTAGTAAGCTTTTGGCTTGCCTGACTCCGGTGTTAGGCGCCATCACGACATGTGTTGGATTTTAGGTCGTGACAACATGGTATCAGAGCACTAGGTTCACGTAAGTCTCACGAGTCACGGGCAAACCTATTAGAGTCTTGTGGATCGGTAAGGAGACGTCTGTACTTATCTTTAGGAGGCTATAGGGTGTTAGGGAACCTCTCTTTGTTCTTATTCTATCGTACATTCGATGATTTATTAAATTCATTCTTCTATTCTCTCACAGATGGTAAGGACACGCGCATTTGATGTTCCAGGGCCGGGAAGGGCCGCTACCCCCGCCGATAGAGGCCGGGGAAGGGCACTGGCCCGTGGTAGGGGATGAGGGCGTCCCAGAGTTATTCCGGTCCCGCCACCAGAGGACCATATTATAGAGGAGCAGGATGAGGTGCCTCTAGCAGATCCTGCACCAGTAGACTTTATGACAGCGCCAGGCTTCCAGGCAGTCATGGGCCGTATAATGAGATTTATGGACACTATGTCCCAGGCCGGTTTATTTCCAGCAGATCTTGCCACTTCTCAGGCGGGAGGGGGAGCCCAAACCCTACTGTCCAGGCCGCAGGACTGATAGCAGCATTACATCACACCCTAGGTACACTGCCTATGGGTGGTACCCAGCCTGTAGTAGCAGCTCCAGAGCCTAGACCAGCTGCGGATGGCAATCAGCAGAAGATGTTAGACAGATGGACTCGATTGCGCCCTCCAGTCTTCGTGGGTGAGCGAGGTGAGGATGCCCAGGACTTCATTGATAGGTTCAGGGATAAACTGCACAACATGGGGATCCTAGCGTCCTATGGAGTGGATTTCACCACATTCCAGTTAGAGGGCAGAGCTCGCAGGTGGTAGTAGTCTTATATTCTCAGCAGGCCAGCAGATTCTCCTACTGTCACTTGGGCGCAGTCCACACAGATGTTCTTGGACAGATATATTCCACCCTCTGAGAGGGAAGAGCTGCGGGGTCAGTTTGAGCGGTTAGAGCAGTGGCAGATGTCCGTGACAGATTATGAGGCCGAATTTTCAGAGCTGTCATGCCATGCACTTATGATATTACCCACCAACGCTGAGAGAGTGCGGAGGTTTGTAGCAGGGTTGCATTCAGTTATTAGATCCACCATGGCTCGAGAGGTGGATTTTGGTACTGCTTATCAGCTCGTAGTGAAGATTGCTCGCAGGATCGAGGGTTATCGGTTGAGGAGCAGGGTCAGCAGGATAAGAGGTCTAGGTTCTCAAGAGATTTCAGGGATGCCCCAGCTAGGAGCAGAGGTCTCTTTGGGGGTGGTCAGCCCAGCATGCCTTCTTATTCAACACCTCCACCACCTCCCCGAGGTGTCCCAGTTAGGCCCCAGTTCAGTGCCATGCCAGAGCGCTCCTACCGTCCTCCAGCTATTCAGAGTTCTCCTAGTGGTTACTCTATTCGCCAGAGATCCTCCAGTTCCTCATTCAGTGCTATTCTTGAGGGTTCACATCAGGATTCTTCTTCTTCGGGACAGCAGGATATGTCACCTCTGAGATATTACAAGTGCGGGGATCTGGGCCATGTGAGGAGGGCTTGTCCCAGGTTTCGGGGCAAGATAGTGCAACCGGGTTATCAGCCTATGAGTTCAGCACCAGTAGTCTGACCACCTAGAGGTGAAGGACAGGTCGACAGGGGTCGTCCTAGAGGTGGAGGCCAGTCAGGGGGAGGTCAAGCAGCTCCTGTTCACTCCGGTGGGGCTCAGTCTTCAGGTGCTCCAGCCAGGTTCTATGCTATTCTGGCCATATCAGATGTAGTGGCCTCAGACACCGTGATCACAGGTATTATCTTAGTAGAGAGGCTTTAGTATTGTTTGATCCAGGATCCACTTATTCATATGCTTCATCCCTATTTGCTCCTTTTCTAGATGTTTCTCGTGAGTCCTTGGGATCTCCTATATATGTGTCCACTCCTGTGGGCGATTCTGTGGTGGTAGACCGGGTGTATCAGTCTTGTGTGATCACCTTCTGTGGGTTCGAGACCAGAGCTGACCTTTTATTTCTCGACATGGTTGATTTTGAGGTTATTCTAGGCATGTATTGG
This sequence comes from Nicotiana paniculata, assembly GCA_005239505.1. NCBI lineage: Eukaryota > Viridiplantae > Streptophyta > Magnoliopsida > Solanales > Solanaceae > Nicotiana > Nicotiana paniculata. Next base: position 15,138 of record ML327991.1, on the reverse strand, counting down.
CTATCTCCTTATCATGACGTGTTTGATTGCCATGCCAAGACAGTTACTTTAGCCATGCCCGAGTCGCCTAGGCTAGAGTGGAGGGGTTCTTCAGTTAGTGCAGCCAGCCGGGTTATTTCATTCATGAAGGCTCGACATATGGCCGAGAAGGGTTGTCTGGCCTATCTTGCTTATGTGCGGGACACCACTGCCGAGTCTCCGATGATTGATTCAGTGCCAGCGGTTCGAGAATTTGCGGATGTATTTCCTTCGGATCTTCCAGGCATGCCTCCGAACCGTAATATTGATTTCTGCATTGATTTAGCTCCAGACACCCAGCCTATATCTATTCCTCCGTACCGTATGGATCCGAAAGAGTTGAAGGAGCTGAATGAGCAGTTTGAGGAGTTGTTATCCAAGGGGTTCATCAGACCGAGTGTATCGCCGTGGGGTGCTCCAGTTTTATTTGTGAAGAAGAAGGATGGGTCTATGCAGATGTGTATTGATTACCGCCAGTTGAATACGGTGACCATTAAGAACAAGTATCCCTTTTCGCGCATCGATGATTTGTTTGACCAGTTGCAGGGTGCTCGTGTGTTTTCTAAGACTGATTTGCGATCAGGGTATCATCAGTTGAGGATTCGGGCTTCAGATGTTCCGAAGACTACTTTTCGTACGAGATATGGCTATTATGAGTTCCTGGTGATGTCTTTTGGCTTGACTAATGCCCCAGTAGCATTCATGGACTTGATGAATAGGGTATTCAGGCTGTATATTGATTCCTTTTTCATTGTCTTCATTGATGACATTTTCATTTACTCACGTAGCCTGGGGGAGCACGAGAAACATTTGAGAATTGTGTTCCAGACTTTGCGAGAACAGGAGCTATATGCTAAGTTCTCCAAGTGTGAGTTTTGGTTGGGTTCCATGGAATTTTTTGGGCATGTGGTATCCGGAGAGGGTATCAAGGTTTATCCTCAGAAGATCGAGGCAGTTCAAAGTTGGTCACGTCCTACTTCAGCTACAGAGATCAGGAGCTTTTTGGGCCTAGCAGGCTATTATCGCCAATTTGTGGAGGGTTTCTCTTCTATTGCAGCTCCATTGACTAGATTGACTTAGAAGAATGCCCCGTTTCGATGGTCTGACGAGTGTGAGGCGAGCTTTCAGAAGCTCAAGACAACATTGACCTTAGCACCAGTTCTAGTTTTGCCTTCCGATTCTGGGATGTACACGGTATATTGTGATGCTTCACGCGTTGGCTTAGGGTGTGTATTGATGTAGGAGGGGATATTTATTGCATATGCTTCATGCCAGCTGAAGGTTCATGAGAAGAATTACCCTGTGCATGATTTGGAGTTGGCGGCGATTGTTCACGCTCTTAAGATTTGGAGGCACTACTTGTATAGAGTGCCCTGTGAGGTTTATACAGACCACCGTAGCTTGCAGCACTTGTTCAAGAAGAAGGATCTTAATTTGAGGCCGCGCAGATGGCTTGAGTTGTTGAAATATTATGATATCACCATTCTTTATCACTCGGGCAAGGCAAATATGGTAGCAGATGCTTTGAGCAGGAAAGCGGAGAGTATGGGTAGCTTGGCTTATATTGCAGCAGAAGAGAGACCTCTAGACTTGGATATTCAGTCCTTGTCCAATCCCGCAGTGAGGTTAGACCTTTCAGAGCCTCGTCGAGTTTTAGCACATGTGGTTGCTCGGTCTTCGTTACTTGGGGAGATTAAGGCTCGGCAGTTCTATGATCCGTGCTTAGCAGAGCTTCGGGAGACAGTGGTTCAGGGTAGGGCCAAGGAAGCTACTATTGGCGAGGATGGTGTTCTGAGACTTCAGGGCCTCTTATGTGTTCCTAATGTTGATGGCCTGGGGGAGAGGATTCTAGAGGAGGCACAGTTCTCGGTATTCTATTCATCCTGGTGCTACGAAGATATATCGTGACTTGAAGCAACATTTCTGGTGGAGGCGATGAAGAAGGACATTGTGGAGTATGTGACTAGGTGTCTTAATTGCCAGCAGGTGAAGTATGAGCACCAGAGGCCAGGAGGCCTACTTCAGCAGATGCCCATTCCTGAGTGGAAATGGGAGCGCATTGCTATGGACTTCGTGGTTGGGTTGCCTCGGACTTTGCGGAAGGTTGGCGCAGTTTGGGTCCTTGTGGATAGATTGACCAAATAGGGCGCATTTCGTTCCAGTAGCTACTACATATACTTCTGAGAGGTTGGCCCAGATCTACATTCAGGAGATATTCTGGTTGCATGGTGTGCCGGTATCCATTATATCAGATCGAGGTCCTCAGTTCACCTCGCACTTCTGGAGAGCATNAGATATTGGAGGACATGCTCAGGGCATGTGTGATTGACTTCGGAGGTCAGTGGGACCAGTTCTTGCCTTTGACCGAGTTTTCTTACAATAATATTTATCAATCCAGCATTGAGATGGCACAATTTAAGGCTTTGTATGGTCGGCGATGTCGTTCTCCTATCGGGTGGTTTGAGCCTGGCGAGGCTAAGTTATATGGCACCGACCTGGTGAGGGATGCCTTGGAGAAAGTGAAGTTGATTCAGGAGAGGCTCCGTACAGCACAGTCCAGACAGAAGAGTTATGCGGATCAGAGGGTGTGTGGGGTATCATTTATGGAGGGAGATAGGGTCCTGTTGAAAGTCTCACCTATGAAGGGTATTATGAGGTTTGGGAAGAAGGGCAAGCTGAGCCCAAGGTTTATAGGTCCATTCGAGGTGTTGAGGCGAGTTGGGGAGGTTGCTTATGAGCTGGCCTTGCCTCCCAGTTTATTAGGAGTTCATCCAGTTTTTCATGTATCCATGCTCCGGAGGTACCACGCCGACTTCTCTCACGTGGTTGATTTCAACACTATTCAGTTGGATGAAAGGTTGGGCTACGAGGAGGAGCCAATTGGTATTATTGATAGACAGGACCGCCAGTTGAGGTCCAAAAGAGTTTCTGCCGTAAAGGTCTAGTGGAAGGGTCATCCAGTTGATGAGGCGACCTGGGAGTCCGAGGAGGACATGCAGAGCAGATGTCCACACATATTCAGCACTTCAGGTATGATTCTAGACCCGTTCGAGGATGAACGTTTGTTTAAGAGGTGGAGAATGTAACGACTCGACCAGTCGTTTTGCGTTATCGGACCCCGTTCCCCTAAATGAAACTTCCCATAGCGGCTTTTTATGATTTATGACTTGCGGGAACTGGTGGTCCGGGATTCGGAGGTGTTTAGAGTGCTACAGGAACAATTGGTTCCTTAAGGTTGGCCTTTAAGGCCAAGTTTGACTTTGGTCAACATTTTGGGTAAACTACCTTGGAATCGAGTTTCGTCGGTTTCAGTAGCTTGGTGTGATGATTTTGGACCTGGGCGTATGTTCAGAATGGGTTTCTGATGACCCGGGAGCATTTCGACGCCCAATATTGAAATAAGAAGTTCCTATTGTGGTTTTGGACGTGTTTTTGTGTTATCGAGGTCTGAACGGAATTTCAAAACTGGGGATAGTTCCGTTATGTCATTTTTGACTTGCATGCAAAATTTGGTATCATTCCGAGTAGTATAGGTCGGTTCGGCGCGTTGTTAGCGAAGTCTAGAAAACTTAAAGTTCCTAAGTTTGGTTCTTGGGGTCTTGAGGTGTGATTTTTGAGTTTAACGTTGTTTTGGGTGTTCCGAAGGCTCGAGCGAGTCCGTATTATGATTTGGGACTTATTGGTATATTTGGACGAGGGCTCGGGTGGGCCCAGGGGCCTCCCGAGCACCCAACGGAGCTAAAAACCAGCTAAAATAGTTGTTGGTGCACCTGAACTGGTGTGACCGCAGGTGCGATTGCCTAGTCGCAGGTGCGGACCGCTCCTACGGTCCCAAGCATCGCAGGTGCGACCCCAGGTGAGGTCTCTCTTTCTTGCAGGTGCGGACAAACATCCGCAGGAGTGGAACCGCTGGTGCGGCCATCCCTCCGCAGGTGGGAACCCAACCCTTCCCGTCAAGTTCCGCATGTGCGAGCCCTAGCTCGCAGGTGCGAGACCGCAAGTGCGATCCTCGAGCCGCAGGTGCGGAATCCCTGTAGGCCAGGCAATATATATTCTTTGAAACTCGGGATTTCACCCCATTCATTCATTTTCCTCCACCATTAGAGTCTTGTGAGCTTGGGGAGAGCACACCACAACCTAGCTACTGTCAAGGTGAGTTAATTCCACTTCAACACTAGTTTAATTCATGATCTTCTAGCTAAATTAACTACTAAATCATTGGAAAGTCAAAATTTGGGTAATAATTTAGGGTTCTTGAGAAATTGGTGAATTACCCATTTATTTCTATAAATTCAAGTAGAAATCATATATTAATGATCCTTAGGCTTCGGGTGAGCGACTCCTCCGTGAGTTTTCGGAATTCGAGCGTGCGTGCCCGAGATTGGATTTTGGGAATTCTTCAAGAATGTTGAATTATTGAATAAATAGGATAATTTCCCTACTTTGAGCATGCATCGATGTCATTGTACCATATTTGGCTAGTTGCGAGTCCTCCGGTGTAGAGTTCGGAGTTCGGGCGCATCCTTGGTCCGCGGGGTAGATTCGACACGAGGTGAGTCTCCTTTCTAACCTTGTAAGAGGGAATTTTCCCCATAGGTGTTATATATGTTGTGTGTAATTGTTTTGGGGGCTACGTGCGTACAAAGTGATGGGAGTCCGTACGTGGAGACTATCATGCTATGTCGGCTAGTTTTAGGGCTCACAAGCATGTCTCTATGTGCCTTATATGTATCTTTTGGTGTTCTTTGAGTTGCCTATTGCTTTTGAATTGATATGGAAATGTGGAAAGTTGCACTTGAACTCCCAGATCAATCCCTATTACAGGTATAGCCCCTACTAAGTTATTGATATGTCGGTATATATATGTACGTATGAGAGTCAGCACTCGAATCGAGGTATGATTCGCAATTGAGGGAAGCTTTATGATAAATGGGTATAAGTGTGCCAGCAGTCGAATCGCAGGTATGATTCACGATCGAGAGAAGCTTTGTGGTAATTATACATAAGTGTGTCAGCACTCGAATCGCAGGTATGATTCGCGATCGAGGGAAGCTTTATGGTAATTGTATATAAATGTGTCAGCATTCGAGTCGCAGGTATGATTCACGAGCGGGGGAAGCTTTACGTCTATTCAGTGTCTAGATATTTCCTTATAACTCCGGCCGCTTGTCTTACCCTTGTGTGCGCTTGGCTATTTTGTACTGTTTCCATTTATATTGACTTGACAGATATTTGGGGGGAAAAGGAAAGTGTACATTGTTGCTTATTTTAAGTAGTTTCCTGGATTTTTGTATTTGATAGATATTTGCTGCTTACTGTCTCACATGTCTACTGCATTTCATTATATCCTGTTTTGTATTATTACTATTGGACCTTAGTGAGTGTCATGTCGACCTCTCGTCACTACCTCTTCGAGGTTAGGCGGGATACTCACTGGGTACATATATATTTATGTACTCATTTTGAACTTCTGTACTTAATTGTACAGGTTTTGAGGCTGGTGTTTCTGGTTATCCGAGTGGAGCTTGACATATATTCTGGACCTGACTCCATGGTGAGCTGCTTCCTTTGGCGATTCTCAGCAGTGCTATGGAGTTATCTTTTGCTTATTTCTGTCTACTCCTCTCAGATAGCAGTACAGTTTGTACCATCTTGTGTATATTCTATTAGTTCGCCTGTTGACTTGTGACACTAGTTCTTGGCACGCACATGGTAGACTCTTTATTTTGGGACTGTATATATATTGGATCATGATCATTGATTTTGTATTTACTTAAGTTGGTTAATATTTCCGCTTTTATTTAAATGATCTAAGCTTAAAACTTTGGGAATATGTGGGGTTGGTATGTTAAATAAGGATAATCTCACTAGTAAACAACTGTTGGCTTGCCTGACTCCGGTGTTGGGCGCCATCACGACCTGTGTTGGATTTTGGGTCGTGACAAATTGTCAGAATGTTCCCGGGAGCGACTTATGCGCACAATGTCAATCCTTTGAGTGGATTTGTAATATGTGTGGTGGTCACGATGGCCATTAGGATGATTGTCCTAATTCTTTTTATCCTTCTCCAAGCCCTTATTATGATCTTTCTAATAATGTGTGTGAGTTTGATAGGGGAAATGAAGTGCGGGATATGAAACGTGATGCATATATTACGGACATTCTGAGGCAATTAGCAGAGCAACATGGTGAACTCAAAAAGATACGAAAAGAATGAGGGCAGCAATCACAAGAATGAAGGCCAATCTGGAAGAATTAAATGAAGAGAGTGAGTACCGGCAAGAGAAATTTTTTGAAAAAAAGGAGATTTTGAGCCAAACTTGGCTTGTGGAACAAGCTAAAAGATTAGAAATATATGAGGCTCTATGTGAGGAAATTACAAATAAGATGAGATACTTTATAGAAGGAAGAGCTGGGCTGGAAGAGATCGAAAAATTTGACACTGCTATTCACGACTTAGAGGCTCAACTGAAATGCAAAGGCTGATGCGTCTAACGCCCAACAAAATAGTAATGAGTTATGTGAAGCTGAAAAGCAGCTTATACACCAAATTGAGGAGCTAAAAGTGGAGAGCAAATCATTCGAACATATTTTTTTTGATGATGACCATGTTGAGAAAAGTACACTAAATCCATATGAGGAATCAAATAATGTTATATTTGAAGACACTAGTACATGTAAATATGAGGATGTAAAGAGTAATACAATCCTGGAGTTAGGGCGTATTGATCCTCATTCCATACATTTTCAACATTGTGTTTGGATGATTACATGGAAATCGAGTCATCTGAGCCTTTAGAGGAACCGATGGACGTGGAACAGGGTGCTTACATTCTTGAATTCGTCGTGCCAAAGAGACAGAATTACATACCTCATCCGAATGCCAAGAAGTATAGAATGTGATATTGGTTGCTTGGCCCAATTAAATTTGTCTCACCACCCCGGAAGCACAATAGAATGCTTGAAGCCAAATTAGGGTCTCGATTCATAAGTTCGAGGTGGAGGCAAAAAGTGGTTCACGTCGTGCCGCGGCGTTAAATTAGGCGCTTGTTGTGATGCAACCCATCTTTACTGCCTTTTTTTTAATTTTTTTTGATTTTGTTTTTATTATATTATTTTTAGTATTTATTTTTATTTTGTTGGATTATGAGCATAGGGAGAAAAGCCACTGGAAGTGTACAAAAGCGAGCCAGATGGTTGGAACTAGTGTGAGGTACCCGCACAAAGGACCATCCTTGGAAAAAGTCTGAGTACCCCGTGAGTTGCTTGTGCGTCGGCCTTTGGCCTTTCAGGGAGTTTTTTATCCACCTTCGTTATGTTTTGCTTTATTTATGCATTAGGGACACTTCACTCTTTTAAGTGTGGGGTGGGAGAATTCCTCTAGATAATTAGTAGTATTATATTAATATGTTAATTTCTTATTTTTGATTTTAGTTTCGTATTTTTGTTTTTATAGTAGTGTAAGTCTTTTAGGTGCTTAATATTAAAATTACAAAAAAAAATAAAAACGTTGGACTTTTCCCAATGATGGATCTTCTATTGAGGGATTAAATTATAGCAAAAAAAATATAAAAATTCAAAAGTATGTCTTTTAGTTTTTCTTTAGGTAGTAATAATCCTCCATGATTTTTCTTTGTACCTCGGTTCTTTTTCATGGGATGTAGTTTGAACCGGCTAGTTTTTTCTTTTAGAGTAGATTAGGAATTTAGGGAATAAAATGGAGGAAGAAAGATGAGATGAACCTAGGCTCCCTTGACTTGTTTCATAGTAGCATATTTAGGCTTTGGCATGTGTAGTATCTTTCGTATATTTTGAAACTGTCTATGATGCATGTGTAGACTGAATATCATGTTATTGACGCCTATGTCTCATTTACTTGACTTATGTTCACTTTGTGCTTAATGATTAATATCTCGTGGCTCCGTGAATACTTGCATTTGTTGAGAGTCGGAACATGACCATCCTTAGTGAGTCATGTGACATGTGTAGTGAGGTTTTTGTATCGTCCATGTATTGTACTTGTGTCTAGAACTTGCCAAGTATGTGAGTTGAAGCAAAATTTTAGGTAATGCTCGATTGAAAAATGATTTTAAGCTTTCTTTGATTTTTTGAGCACAAAAGCTTAACACAAATAAAATTTATCCCTAGTTAACCCTTTTGAGCCTATAGACTTTTAGTTGGCACCCACATTACGAGCTTATACCCCTTTTGTTCTTAATTGACATTGTTTTGATCCTTTTACCTCTTAAGTCACTTTAATTGTGAAATAGCGCTAAAAGAAGTAAGGAGGGACTAAGTATGGGGTGGGTTTTGAGTGGAACCAATGAAAGGAATAAAAGTGCACTTGTTTGTGAAAGAATACGCCACTAGTGGAAATTGCAAAAGAGAAAAAAAAAAGAAAAAAATGTAGACGAATAATATATTGTTTTTGTTAGTGGAGTGTTAATGACGATATCGCTTAAAGAAAAAGAAAATATTTTTGGGGGTGATATTGTTCGTGAAACTGAATTTGATTGACGAATTTGCGCTTAAGTTATCTAGTGATGTGTTAAGGTGCTTAGGAGAGTGAGCCACTATTTCCTAAATATACCATACTCATCCCTTAGACCACAATACAACCATGAAAATGTCTTAATTGATTTTAGATCGAGTGAGCCTACATTATTAGATATTTACATTATGGGCAAGCCTATGGTACCATGACGGTAGGCTAGAAATACGAGTTTTTGTCTACTTTGCACCTATTATTTGTTACACTTTAATTGTGTTTGAGCTAAAATATTGATAATTTATTGTAACGACCCGGCCTGTCGTTTCGAGAGTTATAGCCTCATTTCCCCCATTACTGTATCTTTATGTGTTATTCAGCTGTATTGTATTGTATCGGGTTGGTTGGTTCGGATCTGGAGTGGTTTCAGAGTGGAATGAGACACTTAGTCTCCTATTTAGAAGCTTAAGTTGGAAAAGTCAACCGAATATTGACTTATGTGTGAACGATCTCAAATTTTGGATTTTTATGGTTCGGTTAGCTCCGTTAGGTGATTTTAGACTTAGGAGCGCGTCCGAAATGTAATTTGGAGGTCTGTGGTAGAATTAGGCTTGAATTGGCGAAAGTTGGAAACTTGGCGATTTTGGTCGGCAGTGGAAAAATTTGATATCAGGGTCGGAGTGGAATTCCGAAAGTTGGAGTATGTTCGTAGTGTCATTTTTGACATATGTGTAAAATTTGAGTTCATTCGGATGTGGTTTAATAGGTTTCGACGTCGTTTGCGGAATTTGGAAGTTTAGAAGTTCTTAGGCTTGAATCCGAAGGTAATTTGGTGTTTTGATGTTGTTTGGGGTGTTCCGAAGGTTCGACTAAGCTCGCATGTTGATATATGACTTGTTGGTATTATTGGTTGAGGTCCCGAGGGCCTTGGGTGTGTTTCGGGTATTTGATGGGTTCATTTTTGGTGTTGGGAAATGTCACGACCCAAAATCCCTAAGGTCGTGATGGCGCCGGACATCAATGTCAGGCAAGCCAAATCATTAATTAATTGAAATAACTTTCCGATTTTAACATTTATGAAATCATTTCCTTTCACCCTATTACATATTAACCAAATAAAATTTGTTAATTAAAAACAATAGTTTGAATACTACACCTTAGCAAATATATCCCAACACATCCTAGAACCCGGTGTCACAAGTACATGAGCAACTTCTAAGAATTTATACAATCATTACAAGGCCTGTTGTTGTTACCAAACGCACACGCAAGTATACGTGGTCGTAGCAAGTAATATAATGTTAAATCGAATGTCGAACCCACATGGACTTGTGTAAACTACTTGCCAAATCACTCTAATTGTTATTTAATCAAGCCAAAATAAAATCCAGGAATGTAACTATTTTATACTACGATTCTATGAAAGAACTAATTATCAAGTAACGAGAGTATTGTTGTGTGTATTCAGTAGAGACAAATATTCCAGGGTTGTGATCAATTCACCACTCGTATTGCATTCTAATTAACTCTTCCTTTCATATAATTCACTCATGGTTGCTAATTAATCGATAATTGCTCTCGTAGCCTTCTCCGAAGTACTACTCGCCTATTCTCAATAGATTAACTCTTATATTCCTATGAAATTAATCTATTAGAACGCACTAAGATTACGATGTTTAATTAATCACGATGACTAGGTATATTCCTATCCTAACCACAAATCCGCTCCCCTGAAGGGTTAAGATCGCGCTCTCTTCAATTCTTCTCTAATCTATATACGACTTTCCCAAGCATAACATAAATAGTATATAGAACCAAATTGTTGGCCCAATTAAGCAATTAAACGCAGAATTGAAGAAACAACCATATATTGAGTGAACTATAATCAAGGTTAAATTAATGTCGAATAACAATATTCATGGCTAAACCACAACCCCAGAACAATGGGTGTTTAGCCACTCATGCTAAAATCACACAATTGCATAATTCTTGAATGAATTGTAAATACTAGAAAAAGATGAAGAAAACTGAGAAATCCTTTGCTCCCTAATGATCCTGTGTGTTCTTCTCTCCAAAAATGGCATCCTCCCCTTCAAAGTTGTGTTTTTGGGTCTATTTATATGTTTGGGACAAACCCTAAATGTGTAGGAGACTTCTATTCAAACCGGGAAACACGTAAAACCTTCAAAACTCGAATTTGACCGGACCAGGGACCCCAGACGTTAAGCCCCAAACACCCAGCTATAGCCTGGGAAGGCCTGGCGTTAGGGCTCTAACGCCCAGATAACGCCTGGTCATGCTAGGATTTAGGCCTCTAACGCCCGCCTATAGCCCGGGTCACTCCTTTTCGACTCTTGAGCGTATTTTTGATGCTTATGCATCCATTTAGCTCGATTTCCATCTCCAATTCACCTACACATAAAATAGACTCCATTATGCACATACGACGTGTATTTTTATCATTAACGCACATAAAATGTAAGGNCAACCACCCAACCTCAAGAGTCAACTTGCAACTACTAAGCCCTCTCAATTCACGCACCTACCCAACAAGAAAGTTACAACATTACCAATCGTTCATGTGATCATGTGCCCCCACCAACAACAAAAGAGTGAATATAACTAGTCCACACATTCAAATATGCTTTTGAACATTATTTAAGGACATCACACAATTGAACAAATCCACTCACTCTCACAAAGAATTCATATGCATCCCGTGGTACCATAAGCTTGCTCGTAGTGTAGATCTCCACTAATTCAAGTTAGCCAAAACTAGGATCAATTAGGACTTTTAAGGTTGTAATGTAGGTTAAGGGACGGGTAGGATATATTTAGGAATATTGACTAACTCTCCTAAGCACTTTAATACACTACCTTCACAAATCAACACATATTCTTCTCAACCAATTCCCTTGCCACAATTCATATTCAACATAGCCCTTTTTCAATTAAGAACTTCTATGTTGTCACTAGCACAAATTAATAAAAATTGGAGGTGTGTATATTTTTGTACATACTTTTACTAATATTTTTTTCTTTCTTTCCTACATACACTCCATACATGAAGATTCAATGGCTAGTGACTCTTGAATACAATGTTTAGTGCACTAACAAGTCTTTCCATGGCTCCACTCAAAAGTTAATCCCCAATATCCCACCTTACTTCTTTTAGCGACTAAGTTTCTTAGGAGGAAAAGGTGCAAAATCTCAATTTAAGAACAACATAGGGGTACGACTTGTAATGTGGGTACCAAAGAAAAGGTCTAATGGCTCAAAAGGGCTAGCAATGGAAAATGTAATTCTTATGTGACAAGCACATCCATGATCAAGCAATAAAATGCCTACGTCATCTCCTAGACTAGCTTAACCTTCAATTTCGCTTCGATTAACACACGGGAAAAGTTCTAGACTACATAGGATAGCATAGAAAATCACTAAACCTCACTCACACATTGCACATGACTCAATCACAACGGTTTTATTCAACTCTCAAGTCAAGCAAGCACACAAAATTGAGAGAATTAAGCAATATTACACTATGTAGCATACAAGTCAAACAATTGAGCTAAGGCGTCACAAAATAGGCTATTTATTTTTACTCAGGCATCACATGTCAAACCAAATATAAGGGAAAACAGAATGTATGTCATAACCTAATATGCCGACATCAAACATGTCATAGGGTATTTCAGATTACTCAGTTTCTTCCTAACTACTCTAAAAAAACAAAAACAATTTAAAGTACCGGTTCAAGTTACACCCTTGGAAAAGAACCGTGGTCCAAAGAAAAACCAAGGGGAATTACTACACTATCTAAAACAAAAATCTTTTTTTTTTTTTGTATTTTGTTTAGACTTACTTCCCTCAAGAGAACTGTCTAGGAGATAAATCATCGGGAAGAGTCCACATATTTATATAAAAAAACAAAAAACTACAAAAGCTTAAAAGAAAAATCATTTACTACCATGAATACAAAACTACAACATGAAACCACATACGGTGCAAACATTACACAATACATATGTACAACACCCCACACTTAATTCATGCACTGTCCCCAGTGCATCATATATAGACAAAACAAGTAATAGAAGCAAGGTACAAGAAACTCCTTGATCATTCAACGTCTTCATCATCTGATGCTCTCCATTCCTCCTCATGCTCATCTTCTTCATCATCTTCCTCATCTGAGCGCATCGGCTCTGCATCAGAGTCGTCAGGTGTGTTGATATCCTCATCATCTGGGAGCTGTATCCCTCACCTGCGCCAATCATCTGCTGAGTGTGAGCATGGAGCGGGTATCTCTGATCCAACTCATCTCTCTCTTCAACTGACGCTGGGCGACCTCCTATTCGCAACTGAAAATCCATCATACCATAAAGATGGGCCATGAAGCTATCATCCCGTGCATTGTGCTCGACATTGGTTAGTGAAGAATCTTATTTCAGTCTTAAGCCAGTGATATCAGTCTCTCGTGCGAGTTAATAAATGGTATGGTCAAAGTTGGGATCAATCGCTTCATTTTCATTTAGCAGGAACTGAGTCAGGAAATTTGGGAATGGTATTCGATCAATTCTATTGCTGGAATGCACCAACCCCATTTGATGGCGCATCAGATGGCCCACATTCACTCTCTGCCCAGTCATGAGGAAGTAGAGCACACAAATACTCTCTCAGCTGATTAAGGTGTCATGGTTTCATGGTAGTATCCGTGCATTAATCACTTTAAGCCACACCTGGGTTTCAGCCTTCATTTTCTTTTTGGGAAACCTTTTATGGTGATTTGTGGCTCTATCCCGAATCCAAGAAGCCCTGGACCCAACTCCACAAAGTGTGTGCCTCACCTCTCTATAGTTAGGATGGAGGATGAATTGCTCTAGAGGCTCTACCGGAACATTTGGTGTACCTAGGAAATCGCATATGGCCTTGGCTGAAAAATCCACCAAGTGCCTACGAATTGGCACCAATTTGTCCTTGTCCTTAGGGTCAAACCCTGCATATAATTCCCGGACTAAGTTAAGGTTGATGTTACCATTGTGCCTGAACACATATCCTAAACCCAACTCATGGATGCTCCTCCAAATCGCTGGGAATTTTGTTCTCAGACTCCCTTCCTTAATGGCCCCTTCAGGGTGAACATGCTTGGGCGTGCAACGTGCATACCATTTCCTGGATTGTACTGGTATGCTATTGATACCAGATTCTCATTGACCAACGGGTTGCTGTCTCATAGCAGTGATAACAACTACTTCTTCCTCACCATTCATACTGGAAGTAGCATCTCCCCCTTTTCTTTTCTTCTGAGGTGGTGGGGGTTTTTCTTTGCTTTTCACTGGAGCTGAAGAAGTGGCCTTTCCTTTTCCTGTGGCTCTTCTGGGTAGCATCATTTGCCCTACACAAATGATCAGTAGTTAGTAGGTGTCACAAAGTGTGTACTATAAGATTTACCAATTTTCCAAGGTTACTCAGACTTCACCTTGGCACGTTTATGAGCAATTGACACATAAGGCTTCTCGTGAGCCTCTTCACACTTAAAATTTCATGGAGTTCAAGATGCATGACACTAGTGGTTTGTTTCCTGGAGACTCGGGCTCCAAATGGGATATGTATTGCCATTGAGGCATTACATCAAGCACTTGGCTAGCACAACTGCCATGGGAGATCTTATGAACTTGTGGGACTGCCTCATGTACTAAAATCTGGTTGGGGTTCCATAATACCACTTAGCTTCATAATTTCAGCCCATTCCTAAAGGGTTTCGGGGATTGGGATTCACAACATAATACAATATGACCATGAGTTGCATAAAACCATAAAGAATCACCATGAATCAAGGATACACCTTTCATAATTGTAACACCCAATCAAGGATGTGTGTTAATCGGATGGAGTGCATCACGAAAATCAAACCTGTGCTGATTTGTGTGTAATGTGGGTGTTGTGTGGGTGAATATGTGTGTGTTAATCTATGTGTTGGATTGGTTGGGCCTGTTGTACTGGTTGAGATTGTTGCTTGTTAATGATCAAGTTCATCTGATTGACTTGGTTAGTCAATGTGGAAATCTGAGCTGACAATGATGAGACCACATCTTGTTCAAGAACCCCTGGTGACTTTTGAACCATATTTCTCCCCATCTCACCTTGCCAGTCTGGATTGATTTTGGAGAATTTATTCAGTAATGCAAATATTTCATCATAATTCTTCTCCAACACCTCCGATTGCTGCATCTACCACAATTTTTGTTTGCGGATGGAGCCCCTCAATGAAGGTGTGAACTAACACCTCGCTTGTCTGATTGTGAAGAGGGAAGTCTCTAAGTAGCCCTTTGAACCTTTCACATGCTGAATATAACAATTCACCCATTTTCTACCTAAAGGAGACTATCTCACTCCTGATCTTTGCAGTCTTTCCTGAAAAGAAGAACCTTGCCACAAATTTTCTCGCCAAATCGTTCCATGTTGTGATGGAATTAGCTGGTTCTGCCTTCAGCCATCGATTTGCTTCGCCCAATATAGAGAAAGGGAAAGCGTAAGTCTCACATAATATGGCGTGACCCCGTTAGTGATATAAGTGATGTGTGGCTAAAATTCGTGATTTTAAGCATTATATCCCTCGCATTTTATGAGCT